>VCRD01000964.1:99710-117418 GCA_006783055.1 Trinorchestia longiramus | reverse complement strand
TTGATCATTCTCTCAAGTAAATCTCTTAGGGCCTCAGGATAAGGCTGCAATCCAGGGACACTTACTTTTCCATTGTGACAACGATTCTTATTTTGATTTCTAAATCTAAGTGCATCACAGTACACACATCTCACATTCATTTCACCAATGTCAAATGGTTCTATATCAATAATATTAGCTATGTTAACAACTGGTTCATTTCTTCAAATGCGCTGTTTTTTGCAATTGATTTTGCCTTAAGTAGTTAACTTCACCCGGATTTATATTTTCAATTCTCTGCCTTATCTCTCTCTTTGGCTTTGATGATAATTTATTGTCTTTTTCATTCATGTTCTGTTCTCTTTACTGAAATAAATTTCTCAGCTGTTCAAGGTACTGTGCCCGCTGTTCCTCATCCATATTTTCCCTTTGCTGTGATAAATTCCTTTGCTTTCGTCGACTGTCTCACTGAAGATACTCTTCACGTTGTACATCGTTCATTGCAGCTTGCCTCACTTGCTAACGTTGCCTCTCCCTCTCAAAGATTTCCTGCCGTTGTTTATTCCTTATTCTCTGTCTGTAGAGTCTTATTCTATCGCGAGCAGCTTCCAATCTTGGCTTCATTGTGTAGCTCTAAGTCTACAATCGGCGCAAGTTATTATTTTAGAATTAGGAGAAGTTTATATAAAACTAGTGTACCCAGCTGTCAAAAATGACGGCAGAGATTTTGTGATCAAAAATTATGACAAATACTGTTGGAGAGATATTAAATAAAATTACATATAAGGCCGAAACGCAATATATTTTGTTTTATATATATTTACTAAGGACAAACGGTTTAATTTAGTATTTCTTTAATGACTACATTCCTCGTGAAAACTAAGACACTTAGTTTCTACTGCTGCAATTGACTCTGCAATTCGAGTCATATTCGGGTACAATGAACCCGAATCATAGGGCAATACCCCGCCAAACTTGGTATCCACGATACGGACTCGAGTATATAAGGCTCCGGATCTCTCTAATTTTTTTGAAAGTGACACGAAACATATAAATAAATAAATATATAAATAAATGTATAAACACACGACGGTTTATTATTAGATGTCAAACATATCAATGCTTGTAAAGGCCATCTTTTAATGTTACACTGAGGAATACAGTAGCTATGATACTGCCTACTCGACCAAAGCGTAACTGACGGACTAACTAACTGAGGAAGGATCAAGCACTATTATTATAAGGTCGATACCATGGTAAAACCCGGTCACCCTATGCTGCGTAATCTTCGACAGTGTAGGGGTATTTAATTTTTCTATTTTGCTGTTAGGAGAATTTGGAGTTTATATAAAATGTTAAACATGTCAATGCTTGTAAAGGCAATCTTTTAATGTTACACTGAGGAATTTGGTAGCTATGATACTGCAAACTCGACGAAAGCATAACGTACTAACTAAGGAAGGTCCGTGAAGTTTCTTTACCATTTCAAAAATTTATTAAAAATGCAACTGATCAGATATTTTATTCATATTTGTTTTATTGTACTTGGTGTCTCTCAAAATTTTTGATGACATTTTGCATTTGTGTGTTTCAGGGATCCAGTTTGTGAAAGAGGTGCTGTTGGGACTTTATGAGAGACTTTTATAAGAGACTTTATGGACACCCTGTAATTTCATATCAGTAGAATTTAAATTGTGGGAATTTCTACGGGAACTGTCTAGGAGAAAATAACGTGGCGTATTCAGATGAAAAATGCGTAAGGTCTCGTCATTTGTAATTTATGTGGGTTAAACTACAATGGTTGAGGGAAACAAACCATCAAAGTTCACAAAGTAATTTGCTTTATTGTCTATTTTTCGTTACGTTTTCATCACTGATGGTAAAGCCTAGGGAAGAGGCAGAAGAACTACATCTCGAATGTGAGGTTTAAATTAACTGGTGTTGCAGGCCTCCTCAATGTGTGTAGACGTGAGATCTAACTAATGCAATTCAGTTGAAATCTCCTTATTTTGGTAATTTACCTAGCCGACTAGAAAATATGAACTTGGTGAAATATAGGTTTGAAAGAGTTTTTTATATTTCTTCACATTTTAAATTAAAACTTAAATTTTGCGTTTTGGGTAAGTGTGCTACCGCCTACCATCTTGACAAATTATCTTGTTAATTTATTCACAGTTTTAACATTCTATATAGCGTATAATTCATTTTCTTACCTATTCGTTATTCTACGAACACCATATCTGAGTGTGAATACTAACGAACCTTCTTCACATCACTCGTACTTCTGATGTTCGGCTGCAGCAATATAGACCGTGAGAAAAATGTTTAAAAACACTGATTTACGTGAAAAATTTACGCGTTGAAGCTTGCATCCTTCAAAACATGTTGTTGCGCTTCTACTTTGACCTAATTCGTCTGTTCCTGAGATTACTCCAACAAACAATAGTAACTGGTGTCTGTGAAGCCATTTTCTAGAAAATGCTCAATTCAAGGCTGAAAATATCCTTTTAATCTCAGTTGTATTCCGTACAGATTAGAGTCAATATTACGGTAAAGAGTGATGGCTGTACAGCGCAAACCGCAATGCCGCACGTGCTTGTGCTGCGGGCAAGGTTGTTCACACTCGAGCAGGTCCGCCTCCTGCAGCCAAGCGTGCGCTTTTGGACCTCGAGGTCGCTCTAATGGTTACTGCTCTCTTGAATTACTTCCGAAACTAGTTCATGATGCACTTTCAGGTATAATGCAACGTAACTTGATGTGTTCTGATTACATAGTATGAAACAACTGATGCAGCGTCAGAAAAAACGTACTTAATATAAATAAATGTACCGTATTACAAAAAAGTGACCACGAATCTTAGTTGTCAGTGAGAGGGGACTATTGTGTTTGTTCTCGTCTGCTGTGTACCAATTGAATTGGGATGTAGGCTTGTTCATTTCACTCAGTAACATAGTTTATCTGCTGTTCAACTATCAAATGAAATATTTCACTACATGCAGTTACTATAACAACCTGTATAATTTTTACCGATTAGTTGAATTGACCATCATACGTGCTCATCTCAACAATGATGAAGTATAAAATATTAATTACTTTCTATTCATGAAATTTAAAGATGAACCATTTTCATCCAACGTTTATTCAGTGATGCTCAGCTAATTTTGTAAAATAAATTCTGAGAAGATAGAATTTTCCTCTAGTTGAGCGCAGTTAGGTCGGCGTGGAGCTTCAGTGGTCGGCTGAGTGGGCGTGAAGGCTTCTCAAGTTCTTCAGGTAGTCAGTTTGTTGAGAAAGTCTGCCTCAGCATATCTTGCAATTAAAAATTTCTATGTGGTATTTGCAGGTGTACATTTCAGAATTAACAGTCTTGAAGTTGTGTGTAACAACCTAATATTTTGTCATTAGTAAGCTTCTTTCATTCTCATGATCGCAATGCAATTGTCGAAATGCTCGTTCCGCAACTTGTAGTGGTGAGTCTATCGTAATTTTATATATTTTGATTCCAAATATTTAATCACATCAATCGATTTTGACACCAATTTCAGTATGATGAAAAGTGTGCATATAAAAATTCATCAGGTTTCTGCAGATCTGGCATTTTCTGTTGTAATTCATCATCAAATGTTGATAAAAAAACAACTTGAAACGATTTGAACCGTTGTATTACTTTTTACTCAACTTTAGATGCTTCTTGCCACTGCTGGAACACTTGGAACGAATGCGGTGATTAAATCATGTGTGTAGTAGTATGTAAGTACGTTCATTATCATAATAATCAAATTTAGTGCAGAACAACGAACATTGTTAAAGTTTTTCCACAAGATTCAACCAGGTTATCTGTTAAAAGAATTTGTTAGAAAAACAAATTGTTGAAAACTAAAACACTTCGTACAATTGTATTCTCGATCTAATTTTGTACTTAATGACTATTGAGCGTTGCAGAGCTCTTGACTAGAATAGATGATAGTTGCACATCAATACTGAGAAGTCTGACTTCTTCGATAGAGACATTCTTGCATTTCTTGTTTGGGAATTGGTTATTCTAGATAGATGCAGTGATTCCAGCGCGCTCATATTACCGTGAACTAAATCCAGAAACTATTTTTTAATTTTTAATTTTATTTTTTAAAATTCTTTTGATCATCTTTAAATTGTACTCGTACAGTATTTTTATCTGGCAACAAGATGGAACATACAACTTTTTATATATGAGAACTTACTGCAAGAATGAATTAGGCTATCAAGATCTGACAGCTTTGTCATAGAACTAAGCTCAAATCGTGTAGCGTAGTCCCGATTGTTCTACAAGTTGTGAATGCATGTTAGAATTTCAATTTAGGAGCCTTGAATCGAAACTCATTCGGTTTTCTATTTTCTTTTTAACCTAGAACGTTATATGTAATTGTGTTACTACATATTTTCGTTATGTGAGATATGTATTTTAAGCATTCGTGCCTTACGAGTGTTAATTATTTCTTAATATTGTTTTAAACATTAGGTAATTGAACGCATATTTATTAGTTTTTCTACATTATTTTGTGTGAAAGATTAAAAATGTGTTGGTCATTTCATCTGTTGGTCAAATGTGGGTTAATTGTGTTGGTCAAATGTGGGATCATTTCAACATAATAATTATCCGTTAGCTAATCAATTGATCAGATTGTGGACTTGGATGTGGATATTTTTTTTCTCGCTCACTGTATCGTACAGCATGTCGTAAAATGTCACCAGGTGTGCACTGAAGGGGATTGTCCTTCAGCGTGTTTTTGGCACTTGACACTCTTCGAGAATTCATAGGATTCTCGAGCTCCACTCGGGGATCAGTCCTTGTTCGTGTACTTGGTGGACTATGTAGTGCTCTTCAGTGGTACAAATAGCGACTCACTGCAAAATCCGCTACACTTGTAGAAGGCTCGGAGTTAAATTTTTAATTAGGTAGTTTCCATTTTTCCATTGTGACTTCTCTTTTTCTCTCATGAACGAAGCCGGGTTCCAGTGCAAGCGACCTCCTGCACGAGTGTCTCCGATACTTTCTCCGTCTGCTTCATTCTTAGATGTTTCGTCTTCAAGAACCGTTTCCCGTCACTTTCAGCCCACT
The DNA here is from genome assembly GCA_006783055.1 of Trinorchestia longiramus. Lineage (NCBI taxonomy): Eukaryota > Metazoa > Arthropoda > Malacostraca > Amphipoda > Talitridae > Trinorchestia > Trinorchestia longiramus. Next base: position 112,341 of record VCRD01000964.1, on the reverse strand, counting down.
GCTCCAGCGAATGAGGATCAAGCTCTAATTATGATATTGAATTTACACAGTTTTCAGCGTTTTTACTAAAGCTTTCACTTCGTATTTTAGTTTTAGTTTTCGATGGGGTAGGTGTAAAACCAAATATCTGAGAGTTCTCGGTTTGTCCCCAGTGTAACTTTCGTTCATTCAACTTGGGAAACCTGTTCACTTTGAGCTCTTCTTCAGATTTTTTGTGTGCTTGTCCAGTTAGCAAGGATGCTTGGCCGGATCACTAGTGCACGACTGCTGAATCTATTCGCTGATGTTCGGTAACAACCTTGTTGATATTTTGATCGTTTCATTTGGTGAAACTGTTTGATGGTTTTGGTGTGTTCGACAGCTACTGTAGTGACAATACATCTAATATATTGCTAATTTGGCGGCAATCGAGTTCGTAAATGATCAACAAAATAGTCAAAGCAGTGCGCGCATATTTAGAATAGAATAGACCAATAGAAACGAGCCGTTTGGCCCATTCTTGGGTCAAAGTCACATGCTGTCTAAAATAAGGGCGTCAATTATACACGTACATCTTAATCCCGTAAGTCAATGCAGTCAGCAGTCACATACTCGCACTTCACTCAGGCACAGGCATTTCGGTCACGAACATTTATCTCAATCATACACTGGTCCTGGGAGTTAGGGACATAAAATGAATACGTTATAATACTGGTGCATTCGTAATCCAATATTTATCGAGACGATTTTTGAATGTATTCAGAGTGCCATCAGAAACGACGTTTTCGGACAGCTGGTTCAAAGTTGTGGCAATTTTAATAGGAAAGAAGTTCATAACTTGGGATATCTTAAAGTTTCTTAGTATTAGTTTTTGGCAGTTATTTCTGGTTTGCATGTTATCGTCTCTTTCGAAAAGCCCTTCCAGGGTCACATCGTTAAGGCCGTTGAGATACTAATAGGTCTCAATAAGTTGTCCTCGCAGTCATCTTTGTTCTAGGGAGATAAGTTCAAGGTGTTCAAGACGTCTTTCGTAGCTGAAATTGCGGAGTTCTGGAATCCTTTTCGTTGCTTTACGCTTAATTTTTTAAATTTTATTGATATCTCTTCGTAGTGTAGGAGACCAGAGTTGCACTGCATATTCAAAAGGTGGCCGGACTACAGCTTTGTAGAGCGGTAATATTATGATCTTTGACTTGTATTCTTAGTTTCGTGCAATGAAACCAAGAATCCTGCTAGCATTTTTGACGCTTTTTTCAACTCGTTTGTCATGTTTGAGATTTTCAGTGAGAATGACACCTAGATCTCTTTGTTGCTGGACTGCTTCAATGGGCATGTCATTCATCGTGTGTTGGAAATGCCAGTTATTTGTACCAACGTGTATTACTGAACATTTATCAATGTTGAAGGTGATTTGGCAGGTTTCGGTCCATTGTAGAAGACGGTTGAGGTTGGATTGGATAGTTACTCGGTCTCTTTCGGTGAATGCTTTGAAAGTGCTAATGCCGTACTGCCCAGGAAACTTGGTACTGTTTGAGATATTTTTTATTTAGTTGATACTGCTACAGCTTGTCACAGAATTGGTTCAAAATGTAAAAATTGTAATGAACATTTTTCAACACACTGAGATCGTTTCATCCTTTGCAGTTATTTAACAGACCAATATTCAGTCAATATTTCACTATGAGGCGTTTCATAGGCCCGCTTTACCGTTCATCTAAGTGCATACTAAGGTGAATTTGTATTGTGAGTACGAACAATTATTTGACGAGAAGGGAAAGTTTCTAGTGTGGATGTCAATTCAAGAAAATTGGCGAAGTGTTCAAATATTGTATTTGTCTGGCAGTTATGATTATTTTTGGCTCCCACGATACCACGAGTTACTGATTAATATTCGATAAGAAAATGTGAAAAGATGAGGTTTTACGCTCATCGTGTTATCTATTCAATTTCAGCTTCGAAGCCCCTTCCTGCTTGGAAGATACCTAGCGGTGGACCATCCAGTGCTTTCAGTGTAACTCATTTTGAACCACAATATAGTTTTCCACTACGAGGTTTACATGAGGGAATAGGTAATTGAAAATGAAACGTGATTAGATTCGAACTTGGCTTAATATTTTGACGTATAATTTCATTTATCAGTGCTACGTTTTGTCAATTACTCACCGAATGACGTACCTAGTCGAAGATTATCTGAGGGTCATTCCATGACATCAAACCACAGGCTTTAATCACTACACCTTGGATTTTGATGAAAATTGGTGTATGGGATTATCTTGCAGCCAAAACCTATTGGTGGAACTTTGACCCTTCTAATAGTTTGTGAGTTTAAGGGGGGTAAAGTTTTGTGGGGAGGGATGAAAACTCTCCTTTAATGAAATGTATTTATTTTCTTCAAAATGTTTAAAATGTAACATGTTATATATGTTTGGGATTAGAAAATAATAAGAAACATGTGTAATCAAAAGTCCTATAAACATTTAAAAAAATTATTGACTTCTAAAAAATATTTTCTCCTCCTGCCCTCCCAAGGAAATCCTTGTGAGGGTAGGAGGCGAAATATTTTTTAAAAGTTAATAACTTTTTTGTATTAATTTATATAGTTTTTGGCAATATATTTGAAATCTTTTTTTTTCTGATTCCACCCGTATAATATACGGGTGAAATATAACATATTATAACATGTTACATTTTAAACATATCTTGTAGAAGATAAATGTCTTTTTAAAAGGGAGAGTTTTCATCACCGCAAATTTTTATCCCCTGTAACTCGAAAACTATTAATTGTAGAAACCTATAATTTGCACCACTGCGCTTTGGCCATAAGATAAGTCCATTCACTAATTTTCATATAAATCTGAGATCTTGTGGTTAATTTTTATTTGTGGGGATTTGTCATGGAATGACCCTAGAATTTGTCATGCATTGGAAAATTCTTGAAGGAAGTTAGTATGCCATGATGAGCATGAAATAAAAAATGAATTTCAATGAAAGGTATAGTGATCAACTTTTTGAGGGTGATGATCATTCCTATCAATTTGTCCACTTTGACTGCCTTAAATTTGAGCTGTATCGGCTCGAATATAAATTACGAAGAAAAACTTGTTTGAATATTTAAAAGAATTTGTGATCTACGCAAGGCAGGTTTAATACTCATTGCAGAGCCTTAGCAACCTAAGATGATACTAACGGAAGTAAGAAATAAATATATTCATCATGCATTGTCACAGAAAAATTCAGTAGTTCTGGAATATGAGCTAACCATGTATTGTATCGCCAAAGGTAAACTTGACGGATATATTAATAGGTAAATCTAAACTTTCTAATCAAGAAAGAATAATAATAAATTGAAGAACTGAGTCACTATAGTTTATGTACTTAAATTGTATGTTAAAGTTCAACTCATCAATATAGTGTCAGTAGATAGTGTTTTATTAGTTTATCCATGGGGATATAGTTCAGCGAATAAATTAAAATATATTTACTTCTAAGCAAGTATACTTTTCAATGCTAAGGTATTTTTACAGCTTGTTAGCTTCCCTATCTTTAGTAATATTTGTCAATGCATCATATAAGTTTGTGTTGCTTCGACTACCACACGGTAGATAGCCATCTCTAGTGCGTTGAATTCTCTAGGGTGCTCTACATGCATGCATCCCAGTAGCTAGTTATGTAACTCACGAGTCTATTTTCGATTAACCTACATCTGTATTCTTTCTGACATTTAGTACGTTTGTGTAACATTAAATTGTCTTGTCCTACGTAAAGAAAATGTTTTCTTAAATAAGTAGAATATTAGGTTGTGATGACTGGCAAACGAACGAAAATCATGATCGATGCAGACCCTGTATTTTTGACTGACGACGAAACTTGGTCCGTTACCATAAAATGGTCGATACGGCCATTTAATACTGATATAATCAAAATGATCAATGAAGGATGACAGTTACAGTACCGTAGCCACCATAAATTGTTCAATTACAAACTGGGACTCAAATTATTCGACAGATATTTCAATACGATACAGCCACCATGTAAATTATGAATACTCATTAATCGTATTGTGTCTTTTCACACATAACAATTATTTTTTATTGTACGCGGACAAGAAAATTGGAAGATTATACGATTGAACAAAGTTGTGTCAGCGTTTAACTTGCAAACTTCTAATATATGCGCATACCGATACTATCATATTTTGAATTAGCACCGATACTATTCCTATGAAGATCATCGGCACCGATACTAATAAGGAAGCCATAAAAATGTAGCCGATACCTATTCCAACCAATTCCAAAAGAATCTTAACCTATATCATAAAAATTGTCGAGACTGACTGATAATTAAATATTAACCCATCCCTTAAACATACGACATGCTATGCGCACTTCTTGTATCTGCCTCTGCACTCGTCTAGTTTATAACTTTGTTGAACTATCTGGTGCTTCATCAGCAGTGTGGGAGCAGTGGTCTTGCGTGCTGCACCAAGGCTGACTGCAGAACTGCCACGTCTCTTATCTTACAGGCTTCCCTTTAAGTCAACTCTCCTCGCTGTGAACGACTTCTTCGATAACTTGTTGACAGCTTTATTAGCTACGGGACAACCACAAGTTCTTTAATTAACTTTACTTATTTAAGATCTAAGTATAAATGTTTGACGGCTTGCTGGACTGATTAGAGTGTTCGTTTCATGATACCTCAAAGTTGGGAACTGTAGGATGTAATTTTACGTTGTGTTCGGCTTTTTTGAAGGCCAAATTTTGCATGTGAAAGGCATTTGAGAAAGTATGTTAAAAGTAATTCCTTGATTTGAAATCCCCATGTCGTAATCAAATTTATTCACACAATGAACAATATTATGTAAACTTACGTGTCCTGGCGTTTAATTCACACGGAGTGGTTTTAGATTATTAAATTCAATATCTAGTATTCTTATGATCGTATAAAATCATCCTCTTAGTTCTGTGAATGAGACGTATCACTGGAAATAAAAAATCTATGTATTTTACTTTTCTTATGGAGACTGCTGTTCCTACAGGACGCATTTTTGTATGTTGCTTGATCTTTTGTGTTAGTTAGATTTCGGACTGGTTTTCGGAATATTAAGAGTTTGCACCAGTTTATCTAGAAAGACGATTATTTTCTTTATTTTGTATCTGATAACATTTTATTGCAGATGACCGCTCAGAACACAAAGAGATGTGAGGACGGTGGCAGCATACGTCGTTCCCATCTTACCGTCTCCGGTCCCTTATCCGTCTCAGAGTCCAACTCAAACATGCCTTCAAACGACCTCGACGCGTGCAAACGACAACACTGCGTACAACAAGACGCAGATAAACTTCCCACCAACCGACGGTCTCTCACTGAACCAGTCGATGTCGCCGCATGCCTAGCGCTCCGTCGGAATGTGTCGGCACCCACGGTGTCCAATGACACCATCGCTACCCGAGGACTGCCATCGGTCGAGGTAGTCCAAAGTAACCCCGGTAGGGTCGTCGAGCTACTCGCCAAATACCACACTAAGGTGAAACTCCTAATCTGGTCTGATATTTTGTTCTTTGTTTACTGGATCGTTGGCTGGATCAAATGAAAATGTGTACTTTATATTTATTGAATGACAGTATAAGTCTAGGTACTGCTTCCTTGTCAATAGTTATTATAGGGTTTGCTCCATTCACTGGCTTGAGTAAAAGAGTATCTTGTACTGAAGTCACACATAAAAAGTTACTCTGTCAGGTTTTCTAAAAGTTATAAGCCTATAATGATATGGTTTTGTTTTTCGATTTCGACATCTATCGTGCACCATTGATAATTGCAAACAACATCTCTCCGTGTTATGTATTACTGTTAAGTAGAATTTTGTGCTTATTTTCTAGAAATGTGTCGCAACATCAAACGAAAATTTTCTGTCGACTTATTGAGGTCGAAACTGTATAAACTCAGTTTCTTCTGTAAACCCTCTAGTTGCAGAATAAGTTGTGTGAACGCTCTTGCGAAGATAGGATTAGTAATTCACGAATAGTAACACTGTTTATGATTGTACAGGTTCGCGACAACAAACGGATGCTTTCAAGATTACGACTGCAGAAAGACGCTCAATTGGAGATAATAAAAAATCAGCTGTTCATCCTGGAATCACAGCTTAGAAAAGAACAGAAAGAAATATTGAGTAAATTGGATCAGCGAGATGCGACCATAGCGAGCCAGCAGCATGAGATCACCAAGTTGCGAAAAGATAACCGGCGACTTATGAACCGTCTGAAGAAATTAAGTGAAGGCCAGGAAAGTTCATCAGGAGGAGGCCAATATTTCACAAGCACTTGCAGTTCTTCTGAGTTAAGCGACGCGTCTTTGTACGGAACACTTTTGCCCAAGTCAAGTATTTCAGCCTCCATGATTGACCTCCCCAGCAGACTTTCACCTTGCGTCACAACCGCTCTGCCAAGAGAAAACGGGTGCACTGTGGGCAGCAACAATCTGAGCCTTAGAGTGAAGGAACAAAAATATTCTTTAACGAACGCTAAAAAGTCCATCAACGCTGGAAATAAGATTTCCTGGGAAGACCAGCTTCGCGCCAGCAAATCTGTCGAAACTGTGAATCCAAATGTGGCGTCTGTCCGTGCGATGACAGACCGGGTACTTCACAAACCCCCCATAGCGGAGAAGCCAAAAGTTTGTACAGCTGGATGTGTCTCTACCAGCACAAACCGACCGCCTCAAAAGCAAATTCCCCAACCGTCTGGTGTACAGTCATCTCGAAGTTCAAGACAGTGCACAATCGTTTCCACTATCAGTAGGCTTCTAGAAGAAGAATCTGATGGTGCTGGAGGAGGAAGCAGTAGTGAACCGTCGTCTCCTGAAGCAACTCTGAAACCTCAGACGCCACGAGTCATCAGATTAGCTCGTCAGTACGAGGGAATTGTTGGTACTAAACGTCTTCATTCAGCGTCTGCTGAAAGCGCATCCTCTCCTGAATTTCTGCGCAGCCAGGAACGTGTTATCAAAAGCTTACTCATTGATGAATATGAAGTAAGTTTTTACTATTTTTGTTGTTATGGCTTCTGTAGAGGGATCTCAAACTTATCGTTAAGTGTATTAGTATAATTGGCAATGTTTGGTCAGAATTGACTATCGTGTTCGAACTTATGTGATTGTCAGAATAGAACTATTCTTTATGAACTATTAAAGTGTTTGTGCGGACTTCTTCATGAGAGAACTGCTTGCGTTTTGCTATTGTACGAAGAATATGCAAATGAAACGGAGTGAACTTAACAAAAAAATTTAGTTATCTCACGGAGGTAGTGTATTCGATTGTAAAATAGACTTTTTAACTTGCATAAGAGTACAAGTGAAGGCTAAGACCATTCGTTTATATTTAAATGATGATGAGTTCTGGGAAATCATAAATTGAAAATTAGGTAGAGACATCGTTATTCTTTCTAGCTAGTTTTCGTAGTAAAGTAAATGAATAGGATACGATATGTTTGATGTATCTTCAACTCTTCATATCTCCAGTAAATCTTGTTGGCATGATTGATTTAGCTTCAAGTGTGAATACGACGGTTTTTCTTGAAGCCGAAACTAATTTTTTCAGAGGCCATTGATTTTGATTGATTCTATTCTAGCTTCTATTAAAAATTGCAACTTATGAAATTGGGAATATTACAACCTTATTCGATAGTGAGGAGACTTTGTCACTGAGAAAAGTAAGAAAACGTATGTGGTTGAGATACGATGTTTCAGAAGTATGGTAGGAATAATACAGTCGGGAAGAGTGAGAAATGAGGATGTATGACAGAGGCCTTGTGTAATGAGCGAGTTGCAAAGTTCTAAATCAATATCACTCGGCTATGGGAAAAAGTTGAGCGAGCTCAATCTGGTTAAGGAAGTGAAAATGTAAGTATGCTAGAGGGTTATGAGAGGTTTGCTTAAGCTTAAAAAATTGATAAGTGAATTGAGTGAGAGAAGTGTTGGATGAGAGAGATGCGTCTATAGAGATTGAGAGACGCCACGAAGAGTGGAGAATCCTAGTCAATTAATGTTGCTTTGATGCAACCTTCATTGATGGCTTGTCTCACTCATTGCTTCGCTACCGTTGGGCTAATATGTCCCAAACAAACTTTCAAGATTATTCCCTTTAGTCCCATATTATAAATGTTTCGTTCAAAATTACGGCAAAATTACATACAGAGTAGTAAAGATAGGTGGTAATTTACGCAATATTTTAATCAGTATGAAAATAATTTGGTCGTGAAAGGGTTAAGACGCGTGGATTGTGTGAAGGAAGCCGCCCTGTAACGTGCCAGTGGAAAACCAGCAAGAGCTGTCCCGCTCTGCAGCCGGAGGCTAGCTGAATTTCTGTAAAAAAAGTGGCTTGTTACGGACCAATGCTTGAGTCAATGATGAATAGGGCTCAATTTCAAACACCCTCCGGTGTGAAATAATAGGTTAAATGTATTACTGAAAATTATTTTGCAAACATTTTTTCTCATAATTTTCCGTCAGATGCTTCCAAAGGCTTGGTTATTGAATTTTGACTTCATTACTAATCATAATCTATTTGCAGGTGACGAGCGGTTACAATAGCGACGCCATCAGCGACCACGACTACGAGAACGTTCGCCTCGCCTCAGATTCTGGTTCAATGACTTCGTCCAATTTGAGGCCTGACTCCAGGCACGAAGACGGTAAGGACGAGAGCGAAGATGGCTACGCCGAAGAGGACGACAACTACGTTGTACTCGAACCCACTAAGAAGGACGACGTCGTCAGTGAAGCGAGCGTTTGGGAGGTGTGTTTCTCAGAACGGGATATGTGAATGCATTTAACTGATCGTCATGGTATTTAGCTCGCAAAGTTGAATGTCTGTTCGTTTTAGGCTGAGCTTTCTTAAGCGAGAGGAGTGTACTATTGTTCTTATTCTAAAATGTAAAGCTACGAAAGAGGACGGGGTATCTTTTGAAACTCATATGATGAAGCAAAAAAGAAAGAAAAAGATCAAGAAGCTAACGTTTCTTTTGTCGAGTATTCGACTATTCTTTTAAAATGAAAGGTTAAATCGGTGTTTGTGTCATGTTTCTTTTTGTGAAGTTTTGACATGACCATCATCGGAGTTGATCTTTTTCTTCGTATATCTCAAAATAAAACTTTGGTTTTATCTTTTATTCAGTGTTAAGAATAGTTCATTAGTTGACTACTTACGATCACGCGTCTGTAGTGTATAGTCGTGTGTGGGCACTTACGTTTTCACACTTGGCTATTCTTATCTCGCTTTTACTGGTGCCTGCCTCTTCATTGTACCTAACGACAACGGGCAAATACAACTAAAATAGGTGTGTATTTATTCACTCGGTTAAATTTACATCTGTTTCACCTGCTATAAGGTAGCTTACAACAGTTGAACTTGAACAATTCTTGCTTTGAATGTTTGAGGTGCCAGTGATCTGGCGACCTATTGTAAATCGTCAGCTTACAGCGATATATCTGAGCTACTCAGTCTCCATTTTTCATTCATGCGGCAAATTCTAGAATTCGTTCCTAATTATTTATTATGCACCGCTTAAACTAACTATTTTACGTTAAAACATTTATTTTACATCCCCATTTGGATATGAGCTTGGCCTTTGAGCGATTAGATTAGTTTCTCCGTGAAGTCTTAATGATCTTCGAACGTAATGCATTCTGCAATCAACCATAACACTGCTACAATCAAGTTTCTCTCTTACATTTTAGGTGGGAGAAAACGACGACCTCCCTATCTATAGCAACCTTCAGTTTGGCATAGCAGAGGAGCGCTCATATCGTGGACGGAAGCAGATGCCGCTGCCCACCAATGGAGTTCCCAGGACCAGGAGTCTGGATAACCTCTTGGAAACCAACATCGACTCCCCTGTTGAGAGGATTGGATCTGCTCCTAGCTCGCCTTCCAAGAGTCAGGATGATACACGGGTAAATTTCAATTGTTTATTTCAAATTACCTCTCATGTGATTTCTCATACAGAAAAAATCAATGTTTGTTTGATAATAGAAACCAAAATTTTGTGTTTCATGATATCAATTTAAATTCGTACTTTTTCAGAAATGATCGTTTTTTGTGCTTTGTGTTACTCTTATTCTATATTCTGTAGTGTTTGAGGTTGGCCATCTCTACGCTGGTCAGGTTGTGCACGGGCTACTGCTTGGAAACGCGACATACATAGCAGGTTATCGAGATACCAAGTCGTCACTTCACTAGGAGGAATTTTTGCTAAAAATTGTGTTGTAGCACAATTTTCAATAAATGTTGTATTATATGTATTGTACCATAGATCCCCGGGAACTTCTGACTGTTCCTGTAAGCAAACACACTTAAAATGGGTATTAATAGTTAAACTTTTGCTAAGTGAGTAGTGCTCCATGTGGGCTTATTGTATACTTGAAATTACGTTTCTTTGTTCTTTTTCACCGATCTCTCGCAGGGCTGGTCAGCGTATGGTGTAGATAATTTAATATTCATGATCTCTGGAGTAATAGGCAGTGAAGGTATCACCTTACACTTATTGGTCAAACATCTTTTTACCGAAAAGAATAACGACTGGAAAAGCCGGTCAATTTAGTAGTTAATCTCATTTCTTGGGTTAGCGTTCCTTGCTATGGTTGAATCATGAGAAGTAGAGTGATGGTTTTGACCCTTTAGCATCACTCTTTCATATATGTAATTGTAATCATGTAGCTGAGACATGCATTCTTTGGTAGATTATTTGAAACTGTGGTTAGAAAGGTAGATGAATATTTTTCATTTAATATACAATTCATTGTTAAAAAGGCTAAACATATCACGAGTCTGAAAAGTAAGAGAAATCTATGAAAGAGTCTGGCTGACTAATAAAAAACGGAAACTAATGTTTGCCGGTACTGAATATTGGTGCCTCATTCATCGTTTAGGAGTGTTGAATTTCTTGAAGCTTCGCACATGGAAGGATTTTTCGTAACTAGAGGGCCAATATGAAAGATATAAATCGTTGTAGTCTAATCCAACTAACTACATCTATAATATGTTTTCAACAGTTGGGAGAAGTGGCGTCGTCCGGCCATATGAAAAACTCGACGCGCTGTCGACGTAACATCCGCCATTTGGTGCCGGAGCAGCGCCACCCTAACCATATGACTGACAACTTCGAGGAGTTCACCCTAGACTCCTTAGAGCTTGATGAAGACCAAGAGAGCGTGCGGTCTTTGAATTCGAGAAAAGGCGAAATATGGGGAGGTGTGTCCGTCGTTGAGAGCAAGGATGGAAAAGAAAATCTCTTACCTTCGTACGAATTGAGAAGATGTGGCGATGGCGCAGAAATGAAGGTAAGAACAAACAATCTCAAAATATTGTAGTGCGCGTATATTTCGAATTCTTTTACTGTTGAATCCCTGTTATTCCTCAATTTCTAAGAGTCCAAAAAATATTCCTTATTTTCATTTCACACACCTGTACGTACCCTAAACGGAATATTTTTAGTTCCGTCTATCTTATTTAAAGCCCCATTGATCTTTCTCATTTTTTGCTTTCACTCTGCTAACATTATTAAGCGAGTAAATTCTTATCAGCTGGCATGCTCAACAGTAATGAATCAAGCCTTCATTCGTTATAAAACAGGCTGTATGAACGCTCAGTATTAATGCGTGATAGACATTGATTGATAATCATAAACAACACTGCGTCTTCAAACCTGGCATGAAGCCGTGGAAAAAAATTATCTTACGTGTTAATGTAATTATTTTCGCAGTTTTTGTAATTTTTACGTACAAAATCTCGAAACCTGATTTCAAATATAACATGCAATGTGTTCTTCATTAGGCTTAAGCTACGGAACTCTTTTTCAGGCACATTTGAAAAGGTAGTATTTCTATACTACGAATGTATTGACAGCAATTCATGTATGATTCATAAACAACGTATGTAGGGCGTGCAGACGATTAAAGGAAGCACTATCAATTCAAACTAGTTATTGTACACAATTACAATTTTTAGTTGTAAATCAGTACACAGTTTTTACGAGTAAGCTTTTACAAGTTTTGACAAAATTGGTAGACCCAGACTGACAGCATTTTTATTCTCTAGAATGAAGCCTCGTACACACCATCATCGCCCGGCCAGAGTCCTGCTGGACAAATATGCTCCTCGTGCGTTGCGCCTCCCAACGGAACTATTGGCTCTAATGGACATTCTTATGAAAAGTTTTTGGAGGCTACAGGCCTCAGCCAAAAGTCAATTCTCACCCCTTCCAGGCTGTTCTCCAACCACAGGTGAGCAAAAGAATTGATGTAAATAAATGAAAAACTGGTGTGGGTCCATGAAAAGGGTCCTTTGCAGCTGGCTCTGTATACAGCAATGCAGCTGGCTGCATACAGGGAAGCCATGCCGGAACCCGATGCAACAGAATCCTTATGCAGTGGGGCCCCCCATGGACAGTGCCTCCATGCAGCGAGCATGCGTGCAGTTCAAGCGCCATGCTGGGGGCGTCACACTTCTGTCACAGTGGTATAAAATAATGTCAATGACTTTCATACAAATGCATTAAGGTTACAGGTAACCCTCACGACACTGCAAGTAACCCTCACGACACTGCCAGTAACCCTCACGACACTGCCAGTAACCCTCACGACACTGCCAGTAACCCTC
>VCRD01000964.1:55616-98613 GCA_006783055.1 Trinorchestia longiramus | reverse complement strand
GTGGTTAAGGTGAACGTGCATGACTGATGGATTTACTTTAGACGGCATGAGACTTCGGTATTGAACCAAGAATGGGCCAAACGGCTCGTTCCTATTGCATTATTCTATTCTATTCTTGTGCCTGTAGGTTAAACCTAACTTGTGCCTGTGGGTTAAACCTAACTTGTGCCTGTGGGTTAAACCTAACTTGTGTGTGGGTTAAACCTAACATCACCAGCTTGGTCGACTGGTGAGCGAATCTGCTTGCGAGCGGAAAGACCCTGGTTCGAATCCCGCTGCCGACATGGTTGACGCAGCTAGAAATACGGCTTGGGACTTGGGTAAAACAACCGAATAATTATCGAAGTAATTATCCGACCCAAGAATGGGCCAGAAGGTCCGTTCATATAACCTCATTCTATTCTATTCTATTCTATTCTACTTAATAGGATTTATGCACCCCAGCCCATTTTCGTTTGTATACTAACAGTAAATAAAGCTAACAGCATTTTCCTCGGTTGTAGTTGTGTGAATACGTATAATTGGAAGGTTTTATCTATTTATTAACTATTGCACGTTACATGAAAATGATATTATCCTGCGTTCCCTGTAATGGAATATTATGGTGATTCTATATCATTTACTTGCAGGTCAGTTTTGAAGCCTCGGGACATTAAGCATAGAGACAAACTACGATCTGCGTTCACAACTTTAGCTACGCTCGAGGAAGCCCCTAGTCCGACCCCACCCCACACTAACCCTGCCCGCTACTGGACGGAACCTTATCTTTGAATTGCAAGACCATTTTCTACCTGGCATTGAAATAGACGTAAGTGCCACCGGTTTCTATAATGTTTCTTATTTTTTAATATAAGTAAGGTAACATGTCCTAAAGTTTCAAAACTTAGTGTTGTTAATTGATGGCCCAGCAACATCGAGAACCATTCAGTTCATTATTCCTGGAGAGGAGTTAAATGTAGTGGAGTTGTAACTGTGACAAGGCCACCTATGAGTGAATGAAGTCTATTCTTTCCTTTTTTATCAATGATATCCATTGTAAATATTCTGCACGGTTTCTGTGTAAATTATGAAAGTATAATACAATTAATATTTTATGTAATTTTTTCTCATCGAGATCATGAGTACATTGTTCATTTTGAAGAATTATAATAAATTTAAAGATTTCAATATTAAGTTGAGTATTCGGACGATAATCTACATTTTTTAAACTATTAGTTCACATAATTGAATAACAATGTGTCTTTTTGACTCCCTCACTCCTTCCTATGAATTTTATCCGTTGATGGTCGAGCCCCATAACATGTGACGTTGAATAATTTTATGAAGTGCGGGTTGTACAGTTAGAAATTTAGAACTAATGTTTAGTTTGCATTGTCCCTGGTCTCAAGTTAACATAACTGCCAAGTTTTTTATCGACTTACGCAGATGAAAATGAGAGGCCTTATTGAAAACCAAATTTGATCAATGTTCTGATCAGAACATAGGTGCATGCCCATCTCTTGAAGTCATGCTTCATTTGTTATAGAATTAGCAAGGAAAAAATTGGGTTAATGATAAAAATAAGAAACGAATTTCTGATAGTCCTATGCGAGAGTTGTGTGGTATAGAGTGAACGTATTTGTATAATTGCCTAGTTTCCTTATCTTATTTATTCTATCGCTACTCGTTAAATTTATGATTTGTTTAATCTATACTTCTTACTTCGAGCACTTTCGTTCTCCGCTGCACGTGGAGAATTTTGAAAGTTGCAATTCTATTTTTATATCATTCTCTTTTCCACACTTTGATTAATTTTTAAAAATTAGTATTGAACAAAAAATATCTGTAAATTATGTGAAATTCAGTTTGAATTATGATCTCAATTCAAAATTCTTTCAACAGGGAAATTGCTATTCCTATACATGCAATTCGGTTTGACATGACACAACACTGCTATAATTTATGTATCGATTAAATAAGGAAATGCATGAATATTCATATATCAGGACCTATTTATATCAATTATTGTAAAGTACTCTATAAAGTTATAAATGCACTTCAACTGAACCGTATAAATTATATGCTTTTTGTTAAGATACCTCATTTTTTCAATCCACGTAAGTATTGAGTTCTCAGTATGTTCACGATGATAGAACTCGGCTGCTACGCACTCTTCATCTAGAGTAGGTTTGTTAAGGGACTGGGAAGCCTGTTAGTGATGCACTCCTCTCCTTAAATGACTACTCTCATGTAAAGGAAGAAATTCCAGGGTGTATTATTATTATTGTAATTATTGTTCTATAAAAATTCTTAAAAATAACCGAAGTGTGTGACGGTTAGCGTGTTTGTTCAACGAGTAAAATTTATTACTGTACAAATGCATTGTTTTACAAAACTGACGTTAACGTTTCGTTGTCCTTTCTTAGCAATTACGCGTATTTAATTTCGCCCGAGTATAAATATTTTTACGGACTTATAATTAAATCGGCTTACCATTTCAAATCGAATTACAATTAATCATAAAATCAATTAATCTTTAAGATATTTATTTATGATATGCTACCAGTTCCCGCTAAATTGATGTAATCTTTGCAATGAAACCCAGCTAACACTTGATTCTAGTGACACCACACTGACAAGAAGTGTTTTGTTTCGGTTACTTTGCTAAAGTCGGTATTCATCAGGATTTTTGTTTTCCTGCTTTCAGCACAGTATCCGATAAATTACGACGATCCTGATAGTTGAACTCGAGCTCTAAATTCGATAGGTCGCACCAAGATGCATGTTTCAGCCTTTAGAATAGAATGAGGCTATAGGAACGAACCCTCTGGCCCATTCTTGGGTCGGATAATTACTTCGATAATTATTCGGTTGTTTTACCCAAGTCCCATGCCGTATTCCTAGCCGCGTCAACCATGTCGGCAGCGGGATTCGAACCCGGGTCTTTCCGCTCGCAAGCAGATTCGCTCACCAGTCGACCAAGCTGGTGGTTGTCAGACATGTCAGAAAAAAATATAAGCACCTTGGTACGACGAAACTATGAGAATAGAAGAGAGAAGCATAAACAAGTGATCGGTGTGAAATGTCGCCGCACTAACTGCAATCAACAGAAGGAAAAGATAAATTTAGGCCCATATAACAAATTAAACGCACGCGAGCCTGTCTGAGTAACACCCTTCCATGTTCGCTGACAGCAACAAGAAATCTCTCGCTGCGCAAGTTTCGGCAGGTTCTTCAGAGATATTAGCCAAGACAGACACTTAGCATATCCTTTAATAGAGCTCAGGAATACTACTTATGAACTCAGGAGTGCTTATTCCGTTTTAGTTAATTGGAATAAAAAATTTCATATTCAAAAGTGATGAAAAATTGATGACTACTTCATGCTCGATATTTTTTTCACTAACGTGGTTTAACTTCATTATTCAAAGATTTGCAATCGCTTTAAAATAAGTGGAAAAATGCAGTATACTTTAGGAAATATGATTGCAAAACAACCCCAAGTTCGTAGAAAATGTGGGATTGAGTAAATGTGAAGTTTAGATGGCGATATGTGGGTATGTGGCATCTGTAGTCGTCATTCTGCACCAACACAGACCACTAAAATGACGCATACTCACACCTCGACCTACAAGCACTTCACCACCCCACTCACCTCATCGAGGGTGTCCAAACTTGGCAGCACCCAAGCATGACAAACCAAAGTCATTTTTTCATCTGGTGACCGCAGTTGCATTCCTGAAGAAAAAAGCTTCTGGTTAGACTAGGCTCGCAAATGTACGAACCAAGGGTGCAAGTAATCATCTTCAATTGTAAAACAATCATTGTTACTTATGCTAAACCATCAAACACGGGCTAATTTTTTCATTCAAGATTTGATCGAATGCAATAATAAATAGCGATCGAATAGAACGGGAGATAGTTTCATAAGTAACAGCTTATTCAAATTCTTGATTTCACCGTCGAGTTTGCTACGTCTGAGTTACGAAACCCTTTCAACTTACGCTTCACACTACGATCAAAGATATACTTCATGCCATGGAGACATTAACCCTTTAGCGACCAATTTGTTTTTCTAGTTTCTACATTTAAGCTCACAAAGACCGTCTGTACACTGATGCAATGAAGCATGCTGAGAGCCAGGCAGCCAAAAGAACGACGCTGTAACATGACGAAGCGTTCAAACCTAGTAGCAACCTCATATTGCTCACTGTTTAATTATTAGAACAATTCTCCCAAAGACCGTGAAAGGCGACCGAATAGTCCACTTGGTCGCTAAAGGGTTAATGCAAAATAGAAACTGCTTGACAGCACGATTGAACAGGTAAAATTTATCCTGATAATTGATACAGACCCTTTAAAATTTCACACAAGATGTTCCTCAACGTATACGTTCACGGAATACACAGTACGAAGGAATATTTCAAATCAATAGTTACAATTAGAGAACCAGTAAAATTGAGCAACGTGTGATCAACCTGAATATTTTCAGTACTCTGAGTGCAATATTTATGCTATCTATATCTGATTTTTCTTTGCGCTCAAACCCTTCTTTTAGCCTTACCATTTTTTCGAATCGTGTGTGCCTGTGCGACAATGATTACAATTGGTAGAACGTTATCCTGGAGAGCGGCATGTCGAGAGACCAGTTTATATACTGGTAATGTGAATAATTAATTTTAAATACACAACTTAGTATAGATTGTCTTTCAAAGGAACATCCGCTAATGGCTTATCTCTTGCAGTCCAGTCACACATGTCATTTGGAATGTAGATATTTGCATCCATCACAGTTAAGCACAGAATCAGAGTAAACGCCGATGGACGTGCACAAAATATCTATACACTGATCCCCGTCGGGGTAAACAGAGTTCAAGCTCTACCCCATCAGTAAACTGTCAATGCTCAACTCTCCGCCAAGAAAATATGCATAAACTTCATCGAACCGATTCTATTATTCTTTATTAGTAGTTTGTGCACAGGTTCTTTGAAGATTTTTAGTAATATTACAATTCCTCTAGTCAAATATGAAACTGACCCAAGTAACTACAACAAAAAGTAGAGCTGATATTCAAGACGATCATTAAATAAATTCGGCTTCTTTAAAAAAGTTCAACAATTGTATCAGTGGAGAAACAAAATCAAATGTTTGAATCAAGCAATTAATAAATAAACATTTTACAGAAACAAAACAGCTATTTACGAGACACTGTATCGCTGAATCATTGAAGCGAATTTCTTGCTCGTGTTTCATTCTTATTATATTTACTGATCACGGAGATTTACACGTGTACAGACCCAATACCAGGACAAGAGCGAATGCTGACGTTAAAATTTATGTAGTTATTCACACACGAGAAAGAAAATTGATCAACTTGATATTATAACGCCCAAAACACACAGAGAAGCTGTGTTAGTTTTATAAAGTTAGCCCAAAAATATCTTCTATAGCAGGAATGTTTTGCAACATTCTGCTTAAGGGTGATAACTGAAGTAAAGTTCACAGACACTGGTAATGTTTTGAAGATTATTTCAGATAATGTTCTGTAGATGCAGCCAATCAGTCCCTTGTAGGCACGTTTTATGAGTAAACCTCTTCAATTTCACATAGGTTTGAGCAAAAAAAAATTACGTCTTGACATTAAACTTAGGCTCAAACTTGAAAGCTTATCTATAATGGTATTTAGTACATTTATAGTCCGAATATAGCAAAAAGTATGTCACGCAGAAATTTTTGAAGATGGAGCCATAATACAAATAGAATTTTAATTCAAATATTTGTAGAAGAAAAACTTGTAGAAAATGTTTCTCAGTAAGGTCACCCACAAGTCTAGCTGAAGTCTGATGGATGAATTGAAAATAATAATTACCCCCCAAAAACAGAGAATGAGACTGAGAAGAGAAATTACTCTATACAACTCAAATACTAGACTGAAGTGAAGACTACACGATTTCTCACGCAGGGTCTGGAACGAGAGTGTGGGCGCAGCTCTTAGTATGGTCAGAGTTTCCCATAAATTCCCAACTACGTTAGAACTCTGTGTTTAGAATACTTTAAACTAGAGTCTGAAGCAAATACTGCGCTTGAATTTAGTCAGTAAATGCAAGAATGTCTTTAGAAGTACACGTGTGAAGATACATACGAAATAGGCCTGTAAATTGAGAGTAGGAAATATACTTTAGAGTGGTCTGTATTTTTTCCAAAATTTAAACGTTTCTGGATTTTCCAAATGTTCATCGTGAGGTAAAAAAATGTGTCTGAATTATTAAAGCAATCAGACAATTAATCCAAAAGCGCTGGCCAATTCAAATTTGTACCTATTATAGAGGGAACATTATTTATTTTTTCATTAATTTAAACGGTCTTGGAGTTTCAAAATGTTAATTTTGAGGTAAAAAATACTATGTCTGGATTATAAAAGTTATCAGTTAATTATTCGAACACCGCTAACTAATTCATATATATTTACAGAAGCCTTGAACCTATTTGATACATATTTGAATTAGCCAGTGCTGTTTGAATAATTGTCTGATCACTTTTATAATTCGGACAGTTTTTTTTACCTCAAAACGAATATATGAAAACTCCTGAACCCTTTGATTTTATGAACAAATGAGGACCACCCAAATATACTCATACATGGAGCTCGACAATGAATAATTGTTGAATTGGGAAAAGAATTATCCGAATCAGATGAGCATGAGCAGGTCAATTGATTAAATGGGAGCCATAGTTATAAATGGTGGTACGTGCATTTTATGTATCCACCATCACATGTACGACCCATTCGAAAATTATTCAACTCTAGTTAATAATGAGACACTTCAACTGAAGTACTAGAATCCTACAAAATAAAATCTAAACAGTGATTCAAATTTCTAAAATAATATCTCTGTGACTGACAGTGTTAGCAGAACACATTGACGATAATAATTGCTTCCTCCTCGGAAGAATATCAGTTATATATCAGACACAGCTGTTCTATCATCTATGATACTATGCATAGAATACCTACCACTTAAGGATTTTATGATAAGGCATTTTTAAAAACCAATGATGTTACATTTCTTATGTACCAACTTTATTGGAAATATACGTTTTTGTTTTTTGTTGTGTTTGTTTATAAAGTTGTAGTTTCAGTATCCATCGACATCCTTAATTATTTTGCGGCTGTTACAACGTGTGATATTTTAACGCGATGCTTCTTCTATTTGTTGTTTCCATATACCAGGAATTTATCTTTTTTGAACGTATACTGACTTTTCTTTCCCCAAAAAATCAGGAAATGGGATTCTTTTTTTGTTTTGCTGAGGCTACTCGCATGGGCAGACAGTTTCGTATGGAAGAGGGAAAAGACGAGCTACTACCTGTAAAAGTCAACCTCTAAAAAACTTTAAACCCACACAATTTGTGTTGTTAAATCTGCTGTGGGCGGTCCCTGTGAACAGAGCTGAAAATGTGTTGTTTCAACAAGTGCACTAACGAGACCTGGGGCTACCGGAATACTCCACTTCAGAGGGGATGAAGTATCATCAATGCTTTGCTCTGGAAACTTTTGAGCAATTGGAAAGTTTCCTCAACTCGAAAAACGTGCTTTGAAACGAGCAAAAGTTCCAAAGTTTATCGTCTCGAAGAATGAAAAACAAGAACATATGAAATAGGAACATTACTTCAGGCTCGATCTCCTTCCAGTAAAAAAAATCGGTATGATTTTCCATAAAACAAAGAATCAAGTTACAATCTCCATTTTATTTCTTCCACAAAAAACCCACACACAACCTATACTCAAATCACGACTAAGATGTTTCAGCCATATTTTTCGCTTACATTATATCTTCAATTCCTACCCGGCGTCAAGGCGTTCAGTTGTCATCAAACTGTGTGGCAGTTTGGCTCTATCCAGAGCATAAGCCAAGAAAGTACGAGACTTGTTCAAAACTTCTGAAAATCTTTTTTCGTTTTCGTAGGAGAAACAACCCATAGCCTATTAATTACCATGTGCCTACAACAGTACTCTATTTTCAATTTTCGGTTAAGTTTTCTTTACAAATTCCCATACGAAACTTTTAACAAGAAGTTTTGTTACGAGGCAATCAGTGTCATGGTTACCGAAAAGTAATTCAGTAGCGCCGGGGAAGCGTTCTCCAGCTTTGCAAATAAGGATGCATCCGAGCAGAAAATGATCGGAGTAAAGGAGCGCAGTTGGGAAGCTTAAATGCCGGAAAAATGATTACGTCAGACAGAAAAGAAGATTACGTCGGACTTGTCAGCGAAGCACAGCTTTTCCACCTGGTTGCATAGAATCTGAACTCTGCTTCATGAGTCATTTCCATGAGGTTGCGTCGTACAACTACAACTTCTTGCCATCATGGAAGATCAGACTGCATTTTCATCTCATTTCAGCCGGTGATATTTGGCTTAAGCTCAGATTTTGTGGAGCTAATTTTAAACTATTCCAAGGACTCTAGAAGTCTTGTGTTCATTGAGATCGACGGCGATGGACCAGCACTTTATAGTTAAATTTCTACTACATGGAAAAATTATGCTTGTCTATTCTCATGGAATTGGACTGCAGTGCACGAGAACAGGTGAACATCTCACAGACATAAAAATTGGCATCAATTGAGGCGCGGAAAGGAACAACTTGGAGAGCCGTTCCTGTCATCTCTAAATAAATAAATAAACATCTCTAAATAAATTAATATTTTACAAAAAATGTTAGACGAACCAAACTAATTCAGAAGTGTAAAGAAGGTAGGAAAATATAAGAATACGGGGGAAAACATATTTTCACTTTTTACTAAAATGTTTTTCCTGCTCCTGGAAATCACGATCTTCCCAAGGTACATCAACGAATTTATCTGTATTCAGTAATTTCTTTCTTCATCTGTCTTATGTGAATATCAATGAATAGAAGGTTCATGTCAGTTGATACGAGTAGATTCTTCGCTGCTTTGTAAACTAGTATTGTAACCACAATTCTGTTCAGTGAGATTCAGGTAATAGTCTCCTGAATTTGCTTCATATTGCCTACATTAAATGCATAGAATGCATAGAGGTCGTAGACAAGAGGCTGCGAATATCACTTCTATGTATCCTTGCTTTCAGTATGAGATGAACTGTGTGAGGGTAAAACTCGAGCTTACGTTTATAATTCCAGATTACGTGGCATCTTAAGATAAATCCCGGAAATTAGACACGGCTAAGAATGTTTATGTCTGCTCGCAACCGTCGCGTGCTTGCAAGAAATCTTAATAATAAAGTTTCTGGAAGCACATTTGTGTCGAAAATTTTACACGCAAAGTTACATACAATTAGTTTGAGTTTAATGTTTGAGTTGCCTAAGATAATTTTGGTCTCGACTAGAAGATAAATCCCCGATTAAATATAGAAAGAATAACAAGAATTTGCCAATTTTTTAGCATATTTTATTAGTGTAGAACGCTAATGAAATTCAGTGTGCATAGCTGCACATTAATTTTGGTATTATATATAAATGCTTTAGTTAGGTAACATTCAATCCATTGTCGCAATAGTGTTTCTAGCCAATGAAGTTCTAGTACTTTTTCCCTAAAAGTGTTACCAGAGGCAGGAATAATAACGAGTAAACGAAATTGAAGAGATAAAGTAAAGACGACACTAGTGCTAGAGGTATGCTACAAGGAACGCCAGCCTCCTCCACGAGAGATAAACACTAGTACAAAAATGAAATAAAGACTAACCTATGTACAGATAATCGTACACCGAGAACAACCAGCATTAAGTGCAGCTGAATCTGTGGCCAGTACGATGGTTATGGGGAGATAACCGAGATGTTCTGATTCCTAAACTACACCACCAATGAGGATGGAGATGACCTGCAAACTCCCTCCACTCTTCTCAAAGTAGAACTTAATAATCTTCTACAGTGGGGGAAACATATATTCGCACACGTTAAAATTATTTATTTCTTCAGCTTATGAACAAAAATGGGATATACCGATATCATATTTGCATACACATGCATAAACTAAGAATATGCAAAAAAACGAATAAATTATACTGAGTCATGAAATCATATGCAATTATGAATATTTAAGAGGGAAAAGTATTAGTAGAGAACAAATTTCTGATTTTAGATGACACGAAATGCTGGTTGGATAAAGTTTTTGCTACAAGAACTTTCTCGTTTGTTCCAATAATTGTTATCAGTTGTCACTTTGAGATGTCAAAATACTAGCTGGTTCATTCAACACTAAAAAATCATACAGGTGTCGTGATGATGAAAAGTGAATATCTCAAATTCTGGGAAAGCCTTGCTTATTGAGGAGTGGAAAACTGGCAATAGTTACAGGAAAATATCAGAGAACCTTCGAAATCCATTTTCTATAACACTATTACTTCATTTATTCAAAGATATAAAACATTAGGGACTGTTGAAAACGAATCAAATCTGGCGCACCAAGCAAAATTTCCCTTAGATTCTTAAGAAAAATCAAACAAAGAACCAAAAATAATGTAATGATACCCAGAAAGGAGTTACAAGGTTTATTGGCTTCAGGGCTTGTTGTTCATTGGTGTTCATTGCTGATAGTCCGCAGTGTAACACAAGTCCCAGAAGCTAATAAATCTTTTTATAACTCCTTTCTGGAGATCATTGCGTTATTTTTGATTCTTCATTTTGATTTTTCTTAAGGATCTAGAAGAAATCTTGCGTGGTGCGCCTGATCTTATTTGTTTTCAATAGTTCCTGATATTTTATATCTTTGAATAAATGAAGCAATAGTAGAAATGGAATTCGAAGGTTCTCTGATATTTCCTGTAACTATTGCTCGCTTTCCACTGTCCAATTATCAAGGTTTTCACCATTATTACGACACAACTGTATGATTTCTTAGTGTTGAATGAACCAGCTAGTATTTTGACATCTCAAGGTGACTACTGATAACAATTATTGGAACAAACGAGGAAGTTCTAGTAACAAAGACCTTATCCAAACAGTATTTCGCGTCATCTAAAATCAGAAATTTGTTCTGAACGAATTCTTTTTTCACTCCTAAATATTCGTAATTTTTTATTAATTCATTATTGACTATAATTTATTCGTTTCTGTTACATACTCTTAGTTTATGCATGTGTGTGTGCAAATATAGTATCGGTATTTCCCATTTTTGTTCATCATACATTTGATAAATAAAAATTTTTAACGAGTACGAATGTTTGTTTCCCCCCACTGTATGTCTCCAGTCGCGCCAAGTCCTTTAGCTAAGCTGTAAGACAATCCTCTTAGACAAGCCGAGTCTCCAGGGGAGCTGCTCGTGATGTAGGTACATCTACCGTACATTCGTATTTAACTTAACACGTACAAAATGTGAACTCTGTCCGTATTCTGACTGACTACCATAAACTACATTCTGAAGCAATTGAATACTACGTACACAACAAGTTTATTTTGAGAGAAGCTTTGTGTAGAAAATCACAAATAAATACATGAACTTGTCACTGGTGCTAGAGTTGTTTCTCGACAACTGGAGAATGACTAATTCCCACAATTTCTACATCAACCGAAATTCGAACATGGTTTTAAAGATTTAACAAATGAAGATAAAGCATCCATTTCTTAGCATTCCAGAACATAAAATGCATTATCTTTTAGCCAGTATCACGCCCTTTCAAGTTTAATGTTAGCAGTCGTTCCCATGTCTATCGTTCTGAAGCTAAAAGGCTTGATGGCTACCAATAAAGCATACCATTTTTCCGGGATTTTATTCACCGTAAGTCTTGTATTTTACGGCTAGTTTAACACGCCATTGAAGCTCACGACATCGATAATGCTGAACTCAATTCAAGTCTCATAGGCTTGTCTATTGGAACTCATGCCACATAATTTTGTGACTTTCTTCCAAGTAAACCCATTAGCGACGACAAAGTTTGGGCTTGTATTGTACGGTAATATTCATAAATTATTCCTATTGAAACAATTTGAGTGAACAATTTGCAGATGATCAGACGATTTTCATTTCATGCACTACAAAAGAGAAACACTCACGACCCATACTACATATTTAACACGTTTCCTGCGATTGCCTAGCCGGTGCAAATCTTTACTTTGTACATGCAGTCACTAGAAAGCTTTGAAAAAAATACAGAACCTAACCTGAGTGATCCACCGGTGGGTCACTTCGCAGGAAATGTGTTAAGGAACCCGATCGCTCTTATCAGTTTTTGTTCCTAGAGTTAAATTTTCAAGACATTCGTTTGACTGATGATGACTCCGGGATCATCCGAGGTGAGTTCAAGTTATAACACCTCCAATGTTATTTCTCGAGATAGGAAACGGAAAAAAATATGCGCTTTGTTTTAAAATAAGCGTGCACTTGTGAATGTATGACAGAGCTGTTATCACTGTAAGACAACAGCTACAGTGAGAACTGTTTTTTATACTTAAAATGGTGTGTGACGCTTGTATTTGGGTTTCTATTGAACTGACTAGCGTTTCGTTTCCGGATTGAAAAACGGCATCCATCTTTTATCCATTGCCACAATCGATGAAATGAAAGTCCCATTCATACCGTCACCACTCGTCAACGTTGCTGGACAACACGCTGCGCATGCAGTCTTGTGGTTATCTGTTAGCATTCGTGGCACCCACCTGGAGGACACATTTTGTATTTTCAGGTCTTCTTGAAGGATTGTGTGCACTGATTCCACAAAAATTCTAACTTTGGAGGCAATGTGTTCCACACTCACTCGGCGATCATCCAAAACAATTTTTTCCACTAGCTCTATCATGTCGTCAGACCTGCTGTTCGGGGCCGACGTTCTGCTTTCTATGAACTGTCGCAAACACGAACGCACATTAGACACATCCATGACATCAGTACCACATGGATCTCTCAACTGCTGATTAACTTCAACCGCTGTCATGCCACTCAAATAGAATAAACGAATGATTACACGTAGTTTTATAAAGAAAAAGTTGCTATTTTAAACATTTTTTTGCCATCTTTGTCACAGATTTACAACGAGTGCACGTATATTTTAAAATAAACTGCATGTTTCTATGTGTTTCCAATTTTGAGAAAAAACATCGTAGATGTTTTAACTTGCATGCACCACGTAAGATTACCAATGAACTTTGGGGATTAATTTAATTCATTTACTCCAATAAGGAAACTAAGCAACATTTCCTTAATCACGTGTCTAGACCAGTCAAAACGTGAATAAATCTGTTTGATTATCTCCACTGTTACCAAAATTGAGAAAGCCTATTGCAAGGCTATCCCAGCCCTCGCTATCTAAGCTTGGCTGATTTGATGGCTTTAGGGAGACGTTTGAAGGGAGTTTACGCGCCTTCGAACGGCACATAAACGAATTATCTATGGACGGCGACACAATGATGTGACTGGGGCATTATCGTTACCTTTGTCAACATCTAGCTCATGAATGGCAGAGCAAAACGACGATTTGTTTTACAACTCAAGCGAATGAAAACAGACTC
This sequence comes from Trinorchestia longiramus, assembly GCA_006783055.1. Classification (NCBI taxonomy): domain Eukaryota; kingdom Metazoa; phylum Arthropoda; class Malacostraca; order Amphipoda; family Talitridae; genus Trinorchestia; species Trinorchestia longiramus. Next base: position 85,153 of record VCRD01000964.1, on the reverse strand, counting down.
GGTTCATTTTAAAGCCTAGTGTAGGCTGTCGTAGTAAGCAACAAATGATAGGCATATATTCACAAGCCAGTGATCTATATAATTTTCATCAATTGGAGCAATGGGAATATACTGAAAACAACAGTAATCATACAAATAATACCTCAAGTAAAAGTTACGCCTATTGGATATTCAAGACTGAGTATTCAAATTTCACAATGACTAAAAATTCCCAAATTTGACTTGAGAGTAATCCCCTAAGCATTCTTGGAAAGCTAGGGCATTCCAATATTGCTGGCGAGTTAGCTGCAAGGAGAGGATATATGTATTTCTAAGCAGTAACAGGCCGGAAGTTCATCTCATTTCAAGAAAGAGGATGCAATTCGAGTTCAGCGGAGCTGTAGAAATTGTGAAATTCCCTCGAGTTTGGCCCAAAGCCTGCCTAGTACATCAACTGAGACCGGTAGTAATAAAACGTTCTGTGTTTACCGGGGAAACACTCAAAAAAGTTAGCCAGACGCTGCGGCTAACTTGAGAAACGCATTAAAAGTCACTCCTGGAGTGCCTTGATACACACACTCCGACGGCCAGCCATACTCTCGAATGAAAGATGGAGGTTATATCTGCTAGAAAAGTGAGCTGCAGAAGTTTCCAAAAGTTTAAGTTCTCAGAACGGAAAAAATGCTAAGCCAACAAGACGGAAATACAGTTGAACTCGTAATCTTTCCAAGAATAGCCACTGAACCTAATTTCCACTTTCTTTATAAACAGAGTAACCCAAAAGGTAGAGTTACAAAGAAAAAAATAAAATAAAATTATCATGTAGTTTAAAGCTTAGGCTAGTCAAAGAGAGTTGTACAGCTTTCAGTCGTTTGATTTGAATACTGAGTAGAAAGTGCTCTAGTTCTTCGTCTTACTTGAAGCCGAAATATAGCCATCAGCACAAAGAGGGCCATAAACAGGGGCTGTCGAGACCTCGTGAGGGAGGAATCACAGACGCATTCAGAGTCGCAACAGTTCACAGCTTTGTGTACAGGGTTGGAGCAAATTTTTTCATACAGTGGAGAGGAAGTGAATCTTGATCTTAGAATTAGCAGTCACGACCGTTCAAGAAGCCCATGAATAGATATTGTTACACACGTGTTGGCTAAACGAAGAGACTCTTCTCTGTCTATAAATGGATCACTGCCAAAATTGTTTCAAACGCTTCAGCAGAGAGTGTAGGTACTCCAATGTGAATACAAAACCTAAACCGTTTCGAATCTTGAGTTGCCACATGATGAAACTAACGTTAAAATTACTCCTAAATGAAGCAATTGCACGTGAAAAAGTTTTTCTTGCACACGCTTTAGAAAAGTTGTTCGTACGTGTATCAAATCAACGAGTTATTTTCGACTACTATCATGCTAAAAACGCATTTTTTCAATTGTTTGATCACATAGAAAAATTTGTTTTTTATCACGACGTGCCGGATAAACTAATACGAGATATTTGGCTAGATTAAAGCACAAATCTCCAATCTAATCTGTGTATCATCCTAGTAAATAATTATTTACTAGGATGATATATATATGATATGATATGTTAATGTATATGATATGTTAATTATAATTAACGAGGAAATTGTCATTCAAGATGTATAAAAAACACAGAGCCCTCAATCTACATAACCGCGGAGATTATAATTTTATAATATAGTGCTAAGGATCATTTTAAACCGCATTTGAAGAAACAATTAGAAAGTTATGTAAATAAAAGATCCCCTTATGACATTACACACACAAGGGTTACGTACATTAAGGAACGACGGCGCGAGTTAACGCGATAATGGAGCGGAAATGGAACAAAATAAAAGAGGGAAATGTAAACATCGGCGCTTGGAGAGCGCAGTCAAATTTTTGAGTTGGAGGTAGCGCAGTTCACGGCGGATGATAAACCTAGACAACTATTCTCTTAGTCAGCAACAAAGACGAGACAAACATGTCAGCAACTTTGTGTGTCTAGACAATACTACTGATATGGGATATTATTGGCTTCCTCATAACGTGCACGAATCAACGAGTCAGTTTTGTGAAAACAATCATTCAAGTACGCACTTTAATCTTGCACATCTTAGACATACAAATTTGTAATTCAATTTGATGCAATGATACCAGCTTGTGCTTCAGTGCTCATGTTATCTTGTGTCATAATTTAGTGCACAACCACAAAAACATGGTCCACCTATTATTAAGCAAAATACAGATTCGTTTCGAATGATTCCCAGAGCAGTCTGATAGCTCATGTATTTAATTTATAAAATGATATTTTCAAAACAGTCAAGACCGTCCATATTTCATTAGCTCTATATGAGCATCAAATGAGGAGCGAATTATTAACTTTCTGCGAATGATAATGTGTATTTGATACAGAGAATGTAATTTTGTCATTAAGATCATAAATTTATAAAAATCTCGTTGTCAGAAACTTTACTTCTGTATGATCTAGGCATAACTTCCAAGCTTGTGTTTCCACTTATTTTTAATTCACTGAACAATAAGCACGCATTTTAATAATGTAGGATTTTATTCCACATCAAAACTTGTACTACGACGAACAAAGTGAATTACGAGTTAATCGTGAATATGCAGCTCGAATAAAAATCAAAGTTGCAATTTACGATTGATGTACGAAATTGTGAATGAAACGCTAAACAAAATTTATGCTGTAATTTTCTTAGGTTGAGAAATGAGGAAATCGAAGGGCAATCAGGTCTAAACCCTAACAAGGGTTTAGTTCGAGAAGAAAGATTGCCAGGGCAAAGCTACTCAAATTACATATCTTTCAGGAGGCTGTCAGCAAAGCTGTCAGCGCATGATACACCGATGAGCAGTTGTTAGCGTCTTCATTATGACAGTCGTAATTACGTAGATCAAAAGTCGTGATGCCTCTACTTGTGTTGATTACTCGAAAAACTCCTTGTATCATCCGATTGAACTTCCAATAGAAAAGTGTCCAAGAATCTCAGCACGATGTGGGCAAATTTTAAGTATCGTCTCTCCAGAGACTAATTTGCTCTAATTTTCCGGCACGGCGTAGTGCAAGATCATAAAAGCTGTTGTACTGGAGCTGATATTTTGTTAGATTCGACTCGACTGAGGGAGGAATTTTGTGTGATGATAGGATGCAGTCAAATTTGATATCCTGTTAGACAGGGTGTCTATGATAGAGCGATGAACCAAAACGCCTCAGGTGGATTCATTCACAAAAACTTGAAATTACTAAGAAATTGTCTAGCCAAACCGCCTTCACCTAAGGAGTTATAGTACAAATTACAAATATAATTAGGGAGTATTAAATTATAGGAGAAATATTCCAATAAATATTAAACTTCTACTAAACACTTGTTGAACTAATAGACTAAACAATGTTGTAAATAACATTCGCATACCAGAATCTTAATTTCCAGCACAAAATAATAAGTTTTGTGCTGATAATGATCGGAGAGTTTCGCGTGGTAATGACAAATTTCGATGGTGTGCACCCAGTTCAGCAAGAATGACATTTTCTTGTTTTCATTTTTCGTTTTGAAAAGTACTTAATTTGAACGTATATCAGTAATTAGATCTACATAGATCTTCTTCAGTTAAGTTTCTACTCGAGCTACTAGTAAGTATATTTACTTTTACAGCTAAAATGTTTAACAAACTGACACAATTCTGAACATTCAACTGCCGTAACTATCCAACACTAATAAAAAAAAGATACGTGGTAGCGGTTTGACACTGTCTGAATGTTGTATCATGAAAGATGGATCGCTTTTTGATAAGGGTGCACGGAACAGTTCTTCTAAAATTAGGAAGTCATCAGTTTGTTATCCGGAGTCAGAGCAACATCTGCAAGTCGACAGTATGGCCTGCTAAAATCGACGAAGAAGCTATTTAATTGCAGAGGGGATCGATCAGTACATCCTCTTCAACGTGTCTAATTCTACGAGGATGTCATCAATTTTTCACGAGAGACTACCTCGTACTTTCGATTGATCTGTCAGTTATGGTGAGACAAAACGCACAGAGGCCTAAAAGGAGTTGAAAGATAGAGTCATCATCAATAGTTATCAGTGGATAAGCAGCTACTAAAGATGACATGGATCAGAAAAATGACTAAAGCATGTCATCGATCAGATGAAGCAATGAGAGGAGAGAGTCTACATTATAATGTCAGGCCTGGGGAACATCAGTCATTAACATCAGATCGAAAAGCCTGCTACCTTACTGTTAGAAAAGTTCTGATGCTATTAGAATATTGTGATTATTTTTTAAATAATTGATCATGTGTTTTGATTTTCACTACGTTCTCAAACGGCTAGAAATGTATGCACTGGTCAAGCTCACAAATATTTTGAATAAACGTGGAAATTAAATCTCTCAGTAGAACCCTAAACGTCCCGAACAGAGCCATCGAGATAGACTCGAAATTTGGCGTAAAGGTGGAGCTACAGAGGAAACTCAGAGGTCGTGGGCGAGGTTGGTGTCTGTTTGATGCTGCGTCATGTATTTGGCCAGGTAATGGCAACCAATTGCGCTTTGTTTGAATTCGTGTTTTGTCCCTAAACTTCATTACCATAGGCACACCGGAGCCCCACGAGTTCTAACAACTCTTTAGGAGCGAAATTCTAGCGTGTGTAGAAATTTTACTCGGCCATGAGCTTCACTGATCACTGAACGTCTTTAAGGATAACAAGAACAAAATCTGTTGTATGTAAAACAAAGTTAAGCATGCCTGGAATCTACGACTAACGGCAAGACTTGTCTTAGTTAGCCAATAGAAAATCAGATGCAGATTTACTAGTCTAAGGTGAATTGACTAGCTGCTGTACGAATAAATATGCTAACCGAAGTATCAACGATATTTTTTTATGAGACGCCAGCGCTTTAAAGTTTTCACTACTGCGAGTCGGCCAAACAGTAAGAACATTTAGAAAATGAAAGAGTGCTGACGGCTCTCGGAACCGTCACTTTTACAAGACAGTTAGCATCTTTGTAAGCAAGCATAATAGCTCAGTGTTGGCAGTGTTTATTTTGGTCAGATGAAAAGTGTTCACGCCCGCGTCCGAGGCGCTTCTAAACCTATAGAGCCATCCAATAGCCTGGTGTTTGCCCAAGATCGTACCTACCAGGGTTGTTTGCAAAGCTGCCCTCTCGATAGGGGTCTGTTTTCGTTGGTGGTTTGGCGAGATTTTTATGTTTGGTCCGAGTGTTTAGACAGGCATTGGCTTCGTCTGGAGAATATAGGTGTCCAAACTCGTGATCATTTTGCGACTGGACATCATGCAAATGGTGTAGACGAAAATGTCCATGTCCTGCTGATATTAATTAGCAGGCTTGGTGTACCTGAACGTACAAATTATGTACGAAATGGTCAGATTTATGCACAGAAAACACTTATGCACCAAATTTCGTATTATTTGCGTGGGGCACTCAAGAACAGAAGTTGATTGCAAAAAGCATGTCAAACAAATGCAATTCGGAGAACTGTGTTCAATAGTGCGGGTTAACTGGTGGTCTTATGAGTGGCATGTGTGGGAACAATACCACTGTTATGATCACAACATATTTCCAGCCTAATTTGCTGCTAAGCTGATTGAGCAAGTTTTATGATTGTGTAGCACTTAGCAATCACTTCTCATTTCCTGATAGAAAGTGGCATCGAGCGTGAGACCGCCCCAGTTAAGGGAATTCCATGCACTCCGCCTTATCAGCGTTTGTTTATAAAACGAAAGAGGAATGTACCTAGCGAGTTTGTGCAGGAAGCCAAGAAAGCGAGTGTATTTGATCAGAGGTACAACAGAAGGTTCGTAGAAAACGTCTCATGATAAAATGAAATATTGGTATTCCGTGCTGAGTCTGGTTTTTGCAATGAGAAGTTAAACTCTTACGCTTTTATAGTGACACTGATTAGTGTTTTATGCAACTTCTACACAACTCTTCAGAGTAAGAAAGTATAATCCATAAATTAGGAAGAAACAGTGTAAAGTATATATGCTCCAGTAAATATAAACAAATTAAAAATGCAGATATTTTCTAGACTATTTGTCATAATATTTAACCGTTCACATCACATATCAGTAAAATTAATTCGAAAATCACATCCCATAAGTGCGTTATTGAAGCATTCAACTACATCAAGGTTTACCGTCAAAATCAATAGCCTCGACTCGAGCATCGTTTCTGTTTGTGGTACTCCACAAGTCCTGTTACAGCTGGAAACACAAGTTAACTGGTACTTTTACGACTATCCTCTTTATTAAAGAACAAACAAATCTAAGGGTTATGAAGTAAATTTCACTGGAATGAGACTGGTAATAAATAATTTTGGATAAAGGAGTGAATTAACTGCGTATATTTACAGTGCATGAACGTTCTGGAAGAGTGACTACTTTTATCGAAAGAATGCAAGAAAGTCCTTTGAGTAGCAGCCCAAGAATGTTACACGGGCTGGTTCCTGTTGCCATATTCTGTTTTATTGTACTCTCAGCTTTAAAAAACGTTACTATCAACTTTTGCAACTCAATGTTATGAGAACATGCAGACAGTATAAAATGATAGTTAACGAATGTGAGAAAGCATTTCGAGGTACTAATAATTACCGCCGTTTTTCTCACGCAGTTAATCCGACTGCAATTCTACGAGCTCTCAGATTCAGTCTTAGCAGGTTATATATTTTCCGGTATGCATTAGCGGGTAAAGTTTTGATAAGACGATCGTCAAGTAATTTTCAAAGGTCTCAGATTTTGTCTTGTTCGCACAAACAGGTCGCACTTTGGGCAAGAATAATTGTTTCTAATTTGTCGGGTACTTATGTTTCACTGAGAATTAATTTCAAGCTTTTCAATGGACTTTGCTTCTGTTAAAGTAAATTGTTACTCACAGAATGACGGGAAAAATAATGTCACTATAATATATAACGAGACAATCAACAAAAATGGCTGATGACAATTGGATTTGCTTAATCTACTATAGTTTCTGAAGAGTGCGTAAAAATAATTCAGCTTAAATCTATATTATATGAACAGAATCCTGACTAAAAAACAGTGCATCAAGTTCGAGTTTTGAAGACTAATTACAAATAAATTTTGTTTATCATTCCGCTTTGGATGTGCTCTACGTTTTCAAGATTTCCGATGAACACATTCTGAATTTTGTTGTCGGCAAGAGTTTGCTTCATCAGTATTTCCTGGACAAATTTCATTAGAACTCGTTGCTTAGGTTTTCTATCCAGTAACCATGAATGAGAAACAGTCCAAACTGCTTGTCAATGCTCTGGTGCACTGCTGACTCGATTAAAATTTTCAATATAAACAAGTGACAGTGCACAAGTATGGATCTTTTTCCTTCTGGAACACACGGTATCTTAATTTGAGCTAAGTTATATTCTAGTGCAATTTAAGAATACAAGGTAATAAGACTCAGTTAAGACAGAATGGAACACGCAATCAATAAAATGTGGACTTCGTACCAAGCGTATGCATCAGATGAAAGTTCAGGATAGAAATTTGGCTTGAAAGGCTGGAAGAATGCAGAACGAGACCACCAAAATTCTTACAAATGAATTTAAATGGATTTTTAACTTCTGCTTAGGAATCCAGATTACTTGAAATTAGCGGAGAAAACTTCGAGTTAATGTTAAGTGGTAGATAGGAAGAAGAAAACTGAGATTCTTTGCCAGCGTCTCTTTCCTTATCTGAAGAAGGGGAGAAAGTCCCATAATTAAGTTTCTTGAAAACTCACCGGAGCAAGAATTAACTTTTTCTTTTTTATCTTTTCGAGACGAAAATTAAAATGAAACATCTGACAGCCACCGCATGCCCCTGTCAGGAACACACTAACGGGATATTTCTAAGGGAAAATTCGGAGAAGATAAAAAGATTAGAAGCTCAAAAACTAGTAAGATAAGCTCTGCTTTCTTGAAGGCTTTGAAAAATTCTAATTAGCCAAATAAACTTCTCCCGTTGTGTAAGTCCTAATTAACATAATTCATCTCGTTCAAACTCGTGAGTTCCGTGAATACTTCAACTTCAGTCACTGGTAAGATATACAACATTGCTCATCATATTAGAAACTATCCTAGATTAAACTTCGAATACAAGTGTTCAAGTTCTAGACTAAAACAAAGAATTCATTTTTTACGGTACAGTTTTTGAGTGATAATATATTTTTTCAGGATTTAATTTCCTATCAAGTGAGTAATTCAAATTCACAAAATATACAGTTCGGCAAGAAGATTCTACGGAGAAACGCATTTTTTCAGAAGTTTTTTGAATAATTTTACTAAGCCAGCAATAGGTGCTTTGGCTGACGCTGGGCTGCAGTTATCGCAATTTATTACGTGCGATCAAAGATGGATGGCGATATCAAGCATATTCCTCATGAGGCCGTACGCTGTTTGTCTTCCATGCCGGAACGCCTCCGAATACTTATCACCGACCGCTTCGTCCAGCGACGAAAGCATGAACCGGTCACATGCGCCTAACTGCGCCGTCTGGTACACTAGAAAAGTTATTCCTCTTGCACTGTAGGTCTACTGCATGAGCACGAACCTTATTGAAAATAAGTGTACCATATGTACTGATTATGATCACGCATATTCACGGTCGACAAATGAACGTATGTTTATAAACAAAGAGCAAAGGAACAAACGAACTGTCTTGTCTTCTTGTCACACCTTTGTGTACACAGTCACTCTATTCAATCACAGCTCCCTCAACACGTACCAGAAGTCTAATTATGAACAACATTACGTACTGTTCATAGTTTTATCACAATGTTCCTTGTGAAAATTCTTCATTCTATCCGAAGTATTTTTAAACCATGGAAGCGCAATTCATGTTCTCTAAAATTATTGGAGCTTTTAAGCGACAGGGCCTCAAAAGATATTGCCACAGTCAGACTTAGTCATCGTACGGTTACTGATTGAAAATATTTTCGTTGTAAACGTACTTTGTGTATTATATAACCGCTGTAATCTGCACACAAATACTCGTATTTTGTAAGACACGTCCCGATAGACAGAAAATGATTTCTTTTCCTATGTGTTGAACCATGTTCGGACGAACTAAATTTTTGATTCCAGTGAAAAACCAACCCTCTGAATTTCACAGGAATTTGTACGAAGTAGACTGAGAAAATTCGTTGTGCACATTTTCCAATTGAGTGGTCAGACTAGGCCTCAGCAAATTACCGCGTTTACTGATGGCAAAATCAGTTACGCTGGCAGTCAGTGAACAACTGCTCTCAACAAACGCGGGCACTAATACAGTAAAAACATTTCCCGTGAGTTAAGCACCAAGTTACGTAAAGCGTTGTGTTTTACCCTAGTTACAATCTATAAGTATTCAGCTGATGAAATGAAAATTAGTGAACAATGTTCTACTATCAAAAAAGGTGTAAAGTTTTTTTTTATACGCAAATTTTGTGTTACTGTTCACCAACCTACGAGGAAAAAATCTACACAGTTTTTCGATAACGAATTGAATCAAGGATAAATATCTGTGCGCCTTACGTTATTGCTAGTAAATCGGCGTTAAGTTGTGTGCAGTGAATGGGAACGTAACACTTGACAACGTATTCAACAGTGTGCGCTGAATCTTGGAAAAATACTGTATATCAATGCAGATAATTTGTGTTGAAAATCATTAATATCATTTTCTTCCTTCAAGAACTACAGCCATCATAAACGGTGACCGCAATAGGACTATTTTCTTACACATACGAAACTCGTCTGAACTGTTTTTTGGGGGTAAAATTTTTCTACCACTTATATACGAATAAGAAATGGGATTTCTTGATAAAATATAATGATTCCAAGTTTGTTATAACCTAAGTACAATTAATTCATCGTTTTGATCATGAGCTGTGCAAAATTACACCTGACCACAAACTCTGGCTTCATTTTGAGCAGACCTGTTTGACCGAGTACTGGTGGTAGGATTTCAGTCCTGAGTGTGTGAACTACACCTGCTGGCATAGCAATGACAGTTTAGCTGTACATCATTTGCACTGAGAAATCAACAAAAATCATGTTCATGGGAGCACTTCCTTGCTCGCAGCCTGGATACGGACGCTTAGCCCATGATTCATCAGAAATTGAGTGGCGGTACAGAGTTGGCAGCCAGTACTTAGCACAGACACAACGATGGCCACGGCGATGTCATGCGTCTTTCACTCAACGGGCCAGAACAGTCGTTCACATGAACCGTGCTACAGCTGAATAAAATAATATGTTGGCTGGAGGAATCCATGCTCTCAAAAAAATAAGGTACCATCAGCTATACATTATGTCAGTATTAATCGGATACAAATTATGCCACACGGTTTCAAGAAAATATAAATGACACAGTTCATTAGCGTCAAATGTTATGTTTTCAGAGTGACACTAAGAAAAAAACAAAGCCACGTATGACTTTCAAATTTTCGTTTAATTTTTTCCTGTGCGTTGTATTATACTTTATTTTAGAGACAGTGTATCAAACACATTCAAGCATGGCAAGCTAGAAACCCCTTGTAAATTAACTGATGCAGTTGAAACCATTGACACACAAGATGACCCTCTGCAAAGGAAGTACCTAATGTTTACCCTTTAGCGACGAAAAAGACACGTACAAACTAGAAAACAATTGGTCGCTAAAGGGTTAATGATGAATTTATTGCACTTATTTTAATGTTTCACTAACTTAAAATGAAGTTCAATCGTCAAATTCACCGTAAAACATTACCCAAAGTATATAATGTATGAAAATATTTTCCAAAGCATTAAACTATTGATTTTCGTAACTATCGGCAATGCAGTAATATTTTAAACAATATTTAGACACGTTCATGTAAAATTTAGCGAATGCAAGTCTTACAATAACAATTTTATGTGCATACTATTCCAGATCAGCTAAATTCTACACTAAAACACAAACTAGTTACTCAAGACAGCATTTTGAACCGTAATAAGTGCAAAGAAATAATCACCGAGCGCAATAAAGGCCATGATTGCAATGCTTGAGTTAAACTTGAATCCACCTCTTTATATGCACGAAGAATTAATTGAGCAGAGAACAATTGTTTAACGAATGAAGTATTCAAGATGCATAGGCCACTTAATTTAATCGAGCTGATCGGCCACGTTCAGTCAACCTAAACAGTACACTGTCAGCAATTATGGTAGCAGGAGCTGCTTCCAGCCATCAAATAAAGTCATTATGGAAGCCATGTTAGCGTGAAACCTTTGTTGTCTAACCCATACTTACAGAAGCAACTTGATGCTCATCTTCTGGCTTCGATCGTGGAGTATACTTAAGACAACTAGAAGAGCATGTAATCATCATCACGTCAATAACATCTTTTATTTTTAACAGAGTTTGGAGGGTAAGAGGTTGCGTGAAATTTATAATACGGACGCGACAGATTGCACTGCCATTTTAGGGGCAACATGGCGGTACGTAGAACAACTAGAGCTGCAATTGGACCTATAATTTCCTCGAATAGATTGCGCAATTTTCGTAATATTTCTTGGCTCGGGAATGGCTGCGTGGAAATGTATTGTCGATGAGGTGATAATTCAAGTCGTTAATGAGGGGAAGAAGGTCATTTTATTAGTCGGATCTGACGGAACAGCCATGAAAGAACGTGATGCGTTTGGTTTACCCCAATGTAAAGTAATTCAACATAATTGTAAGGATTAATACGCGCTGTATTTGGAGGTTAAGTAAGCACTTCACGAAGGAAAATGGTGGAGGCTAGTGACAATACCGTAAAAAAGAGACTGCCGGCTGCCAAGGCTGAAGAAAAAACCTTTAAAACTCGTACATTAATTTTGCACTACTTAAAAAATAACCACAAGATGGATTTGGATCTAAAACCTTTAACCGAATAGTGGAGCAGGACAATGTCATGATGCGTATCGATTCAAGCGCTTTTTCATAATTATTGTAATGTGCTCTGAAAATTCGTTTAATAGCTTTCACTCAAGAGGTAAAAAATGTTTATTGTCTGGGATGGTAGAACGCTCGTTTGCAGTTAATACCTACTTTCAAAACATCGTAAAACAGAAATAACAAACACTTGCAGGTGATCACTCTCTAGCCCTCATTTGAAATCCATTCCAATTCTTCAGTTGGCGTGTATTTTATGCCACAAAACTGAATTGCTACAGAATGTTCAAGTTACCAAACGGAAGCCATGATAATGGCACTCTCCTTACGTTATTCTCTTTCTTGTATACAATCGACTCCGCTCTTTTCCCATTTGTTTGAAGAAAACAAAATAGACCCTGTTCTAGAACTGCTATACTCCAAGGTAATAGCGCCTGATCGTCATGAATGATCCATAAGCCAAATAAAATTACACTAAAGCAAGTTTTTCTTCAGTGTTGCTTAGCTCAATTTAATGACTGCCGTAAAAGTACTTAAATACTTTTAACATGTGTAAGAGTATTTAAGTACTCTTAAAATGTGTTTGCTTATAAAAAGCCAAATTTTAGGCGATTGTAATACTGATATTTCTTGAATCTTTCGAAATAATTCAATACACACACTCACTGAAAGATTACTGGAAAGCAAATTTTTAATAAGTTCAGCAAACTATAGTAATTGCTGGTCTGAAAATTAAATTAATAGATTATTTTAAAACAGCAAACTATGGTAATTGCTAGTCTGAAAATTAAAATAATAGATTATTTTAAAACAACAAACTACAGTAATTGCTGGTCTGAAAATTAAATTAATAGATTATTTTAAAACAGCAAACTATAGTAATTGCTAGTCTGAAAATTAAATTGATAGATTATTTAAAACATCAAACTAAGGAAAAATATATTTTGTTGGGCTCATAGTTTACTTGCTACAACGTGTGGAGCAAGCTGTTTATCAGGGTGCATTTTAAAACATATTTGTCCACGGAGTCCAAGATATTTACGTCCGTCCCATCACAAGTCATTCGTTCATCGCAGCAGAGAAAAGTTTGATAATTTTACGTGTCCATTTTTTAGCAAATAGATTTTGAAACATAATTTTGCCTTCTGCTTCGCGGAATAATCAATGACAAGAGGGAGGGCGAGCAAAAGAGCTCAAATCGAAGTGAAGAGCGAGTGTCTCGATATCAGCGTCTGGAATGATCTTCCTTAACTTCGAAGGAATCCGATTTGTTCTTTAATGAAAGTTCACATAAGCTCCAAGATATTACATTTTTCTTAGAAAGTTTTAATGAATATACTTTGCTAATCCCAGTCTATCCGCTAAACTCAGTACTGCAACAAACTTTGCCCTAATCTCGATATTGATGTCTCTTAAGATATCTCTTCTCGGATAAGTTTGGCAAAGCGCACAAGTTACACGAGCCCGCCTAGAGAAAATGGAACGATCACTGATGAAAGCCTGGTCTCAAAATTCACCAAAAGGGCTTCGCTTATTACGCGACAGCAAAACCTGCCAAGCAGCGGCTGCTTCAAAATTAAAACTTTCAACGAACAAAAGTCGTGTCACTCAGCCACGATCATGACATCTCGGCTCTAATTTACAGCTGGAATGAAAACTACAACAGTCGTATGTATTTCTGTTTTTTCTAAACTCAGAACCTCATTTCTTTAGAATAATAATGCCAAAAATAAAAATATGCGGTTTTAATCGAAAATTTATTTCAAATAATGTTTGAGGGAGAATGCGACTATGATTGCACTTCATCATGCTGATGGGCAACAGATTGGTACTACATTTATACAGCTTTGAAAAAAAGTAAAAGTTTAATCTCCTTTACCATAGGAGAATATGAAACTTGGTTTAAATAACACTGGTGTTCAATTAAACATTCTTTGAATATTTCATCAATATACAAATAGTCTGCATTGATTGAATTTAATCTATGAAGTTGAAAATCCGTTAACTGGACCAGTGTAAATTTGCAATAGCTGACTTTTAAAACCTGTAGATTCGAGACTGATTACATCGTCTATTTTAAGATATCACAAAATATGTGTAACTTGATAATTATTTTGAGGGCATTCGCGTTTCATAAGAAGTATAAGTGTTAAGATAGGCAAGTTTAGAGTACACGATAACATGCATCAGGATATATCTACATGAGCTACAGGGCACAGAAACAGACGCACAGAGCGCAATGACTTTCAGAACGAGATGTGTCTGTTTACGCTGGACTAGCAGCACACGTAAAAATCTGAAATACGTGGACAAATTTAGGCCCAAAGTTAGTCTCACATTTTCTTTTAATCAAATTTTGCCAAACGCGTGCTAGTAGGTATCAAGTTACTTACGGTATGAAATAACACCATGAAATAGATAGAATGAATAAAATGAATCGTGTGTGTTAAAGGTATGTACACGATACTACAATTACCGTGTACATACATTCATTACAATATGTACATGGTAATGTACGCATCAACGCATTTATTTCCATATTTCACTACATGTAACATCTTGGAATTTAATTTGACCAATAAATTGATACCAACAATTTTTTAAAGTATTAATCTGGATCGTACATTATGTTTGATTAGGATTTTATAAACAAGGTGTTCTTTATTCAAAGCTTCCTATGCCATTCATATATCGTAGCATTATGCAAGTTATTTTCGTATACATATTCCAATCATATATTTATTATCTGTGTTTAACAATGATCAGTAGTAGCAACTAACATCGTAGAAGATACCTACGACAGCAAGCGGTATGCATCGTGTGAATAATTTACAATTTAACCATGTATTTACATCGTGCTTGTACACAAACTTCACTCATATTTTCGCTTCGACCAGAACAGACCAAATCGACTTCCTAGTTATGACGTATTTTTTCCATTCCTCATGATTTGCAGTTATGAAGTGAAGTGCAGCAACAACGACCGCCAAACAAGCGGATAAGCCCATACAAAACTTTCACGAGCATTGAAGTAAGCTCGACTTATGTCAATGCTATTGCTATACAAAATTTCAAAATGGTGTGCTGGTAAGTTAACCCAGGTACTGTATCTTTAGTTTTGAAAGTTAATTTACCATCTTTTGTAAATTCTCTTCAAACGACTTCCAAACTTGGCATTTTTGTCGGGAGGTTGTACAGTATGAGGCCCAATTTGCAGGCCTTGGGCTGGTATAAGTGTGCCACTTTTTTTTTATACAAGTAATTTAGGGTCGTAAACGTGAAGCCTGGAGCATATTTGACGGAATATAAACGAATACGGTCGTCTGAGCCTCGCAACTTTTTACACCTGCAAAAACCACAATTACATTTCCACTAGAATAGCGAGGGATAATTCACCTTGAATGTGACAATCTATGTCTCAACTCGGCTTAGTTGTCCTTACAATAGGCTTAAGTTACGAATAATTAAAAACAAAACAGAACAGTCTACACAATGAAGCCTTAAACATAAATTTATTATGCGAATTGCCAGAACAACTTGAACACGATGCATACCTCTTGCTGTCAGACATCTCGCATTTTCCTATAACTAGTTATTACAGATGAATTCTGAATTAGAACAAGGTTATCTGTAATTCTTTTACCAACACAGCACATTTTATTATAGTCATATGATTCAAGCCGAAGCTAAATCGAAGAATGTAGAGTTGAAGCTAGATGTCATGGTTGGTATACATACACCAGTGAATTCAATTAGGGACGATTCACCTTATTGCGTGTGTGTAAATTTTAAAAGTGAGGAAGTATTAAAATTTGAAGTACGTCTATTCATGCATTCTAGATATGTAGATGTCCGCAGTCATGAAGCATAGAGACTACGAGCGCGAGGCAACGATAGCGCTATGAATACATTTACCTACGAACATCACCGCGCACTATTATAGTCGTTGTAGTTTAGGACATGTCCTGCTGGTCTCCGCCAAGACCGACGCCGTTTAGCATTTACACGTTATTCGTCTCGGACTGGGAGCATCAGTCGATGTTTCAAGATGAGCTCCATTTACTTCAGAATTATATTAAATTAAAGTTGTTGAAAACCGTCAGCAATTAAACCATGAATGCAAGCGGAAATATGAAAATGAAAATGGTTATCATGTCAAAAAAAGGTACTGAAACGATAATAAGTATCACGAAATCAATCTAGGAGTTTTCTTTGACAAGATATTATCTGTTGTCTGCAGTCAGGAAGCTGTCCATTAATTTGAATGCAAGTGGCTGTTGATCTGCATAAGATCCTTGTCTCGTGTCGTACAGGGAATGGCAGCGATGTCATAAACCAACCGATTCGAATTTCTAAATTTGCCGTTTAATTTTGAATTCTTCATTCAGGAATGAACATTTCTCATCTACCTGGAGTTAGCATAATAAATCTTTCACGCCGAATTTATCAATGTGATGGAAAAACATTTTATATAAAATATAATAAACAATGCTTCCATAGACCACCAGCCATCCAGACAATTATTAAATAAAACACTTTTACTGGAATAATAACCAATAGAAAAGATGTTAGTAATATGTGAATGAACTTTTCAAAGTCATCTAAAAGGCACTGGGAAAATTCATATTTATCATATAATTATGAGTATCATCAAACACAACATTTTAGTGTTTCGATTAATTGTTTTTATTGCTTATCCTCAAACAATAACGATACAGCGAAAAGATAAAATGTTAGATCACAAATTCGCTTGGGTTGAATCGGCAAAAAATACAATGTTTGTTTACTCTAAGTTAACACTGAGCACATTCAAGTTCAAACATTCTATCATAAATTTGAAATGCTATTTACAAAGTTATGCCTTTAATTTTTTCTAGTGCTATTTTACAGAAGTGAAATTAGTCTGTTCCCTTGTATACTGTGTAATATAGTAAGAACTCGACTATAAGTCATTGTATCAACTTTACTTAAGTTCCAAGTATAGACACAAGTCTCGTTATTTGTTGTAATCAAAGTTATGATTGAGAAGATTATATATGCAGGAAAACGTCAATGAAAATCATGAAAATTGAGGGCCAATACTGAATAAAATAAATGAATGCTGAAAACACTATAAGTAGTGAATCATGTAAATAACGATATTGAAAATAACGAGGTTTGAGTGTAGCATTGTAGTTAAGCAGATTCTTTTTAGAGTAGAACTGTGTACTATTTACACGAAACCTAACGAACACAAAAAATGCAAATTCTGGATACAGAACAAATTATTTTTTTCATTTTCAAGCTCATTGAAATTTATACTGTTTTGGCAGGGATGAAATCAAATGCAGCTCATTCAACAAAAGTTAATGTACGAAAATTAGGAATGTACATAAAATTTTTGCGAAACGGTTGCGAGTGCCCAACCAGGCCTACTGAAAGCTGGTGCTAACACTGGCTTTTACCTCAGCCAACTCAAGATATGAAAAGCCCAAGTATCACATTGAAAAGTAACTAATAAACAGATTAACAAACGAATCACCACATTCAAAATAGACTATCTCAGTATTCTACGAATAGAAATTGATGCAATAATCTATGAAATATACATTTATTTCAGAGACAATTATTATAGAAGTATGTATTCTAACAATCAATGAAAATAGTCAACATGCAAACAATTATCAAATATTTGTTAATGTACATACTGTTTTATGCAAACACTGCATAGAGCCATAACTCAAATTTGATTGAATCCTCATCAGAAAGAACGATAAGTATTAAACACAAACTTTTTGCTCTCAGGCCCAGTAATGCTCCCTATTTAATTTCAACAGACAGAAGCTCTGAGAAGTATGGGAAAACCGCACTGAAATGTCCTAATTACTTATTTCAGTCAGTGATGAGAAAAAATAATTTGTGCAATGAGATGCAAGGGTTGCATTGATATTCCAAAACATATTGGACGTTGCGTGGCATCCCTTCTACATAGCACAGGACAACGCCAAAACCCGTTAGACCTAACACATTTCTTTTTATAGCACTACTGCCACGTTACTTTGTTGTGAAAACTTTACAAGTAATTGTACTTGTTTGCACTCGTAATTCAATGTTCAGTATCAAATTCTGTCCATTATTTTTGCGGTGATAAGCTTCCTTGTGCAGGAAATACTTTCCTGCAAGAAGAGGATGAGGTTTCGCATTAATGCAGAATCGTCACTTTACGTTCTCAACGTCCTGGACTAGCTTGAAAAATAAGATCGAAAGTGAAGAAAAGTCGTCCAAGTTCTAATGAGATGACTAGAAGGTTGCGAAGCGTAAAAAAAATGAGAGTTTTAAGCGCAAAAATTTTTTCGGGAATAGTTACCCCACTAATGATAATTTTTACAGAAACTTTCAAGTCCTCTCTTGTATCTTCAAAAACATCGTTCTCCTATAATGGTCGTTCTAATTAAACAGCTGGACTCAAGCTTGCAAAATAGCAACGTATAGCATATAAATAATTATAGAGTCCAGCTTATGACAGAATGTTTGAAAGGAAATTTTTACTAAGCCAAAAGTGAACTTCATTTCTGATAACTACTCGTCTTAAAATGAATATTGCGTTGGTTACTTGTAGCGAAAATTGCGTTCATGAATATCCCTAAAGAGTTTTTCACAAAGATTTCAGCGGAAATAGAAACAAATGTAATAAAATATTTGCACGGAATGAAGCAGCGCTCCGAAATAAATAAGAAGTAATACTAAATTAAAATAATCGAGAAATATCACAAATTAAGCGAGTACTATTTTCCACAATTCTTCTACGCAAAATTCCCCCGTCTGTACGTAGCAGTGAACGGGAACTGCGAGTCAAAGCAATCCTCTATGTTTAATTAACTTTCTTTTCTGTATGTAGTTTTTTTAGCGGCCTTCGCTAAGAAAAAAGAAGAGCTCTACAACAATTTTGTTGATGGGTAATTCGCCGCAATTTTATGTTCCAATTTGAACGAAACTGAAAATTCAGCCCAATTGAAACACCGGTTCTCGAGTTATGACGCATTTACTGAGATATTCGACCGTTATTGTGCAATTCTCAGCGACGGTATCGCACAAATGAACGATTAAAGTTAGCTTTTTGCAAGGCAAACACACAGTTTGGTTGTACTAATAAAATAAATAATATTTACATGATAAAATATATATAGGGCGTATAATTGAGCATCATAATATGTATTTTAAATGGATTTTTTTGTGTCGAGTATATTCAGACACTAAATTTCATTTACGAAAAGAGACTTTGGAAATAAATGTCTAGAATCGATAAAGTTATGCTGTTAACCTAACTCCGTGGAAATTCGTATTGTACCCTTTCAACGAGAGATATTTACGTAAAGGAAATATGGCACTACGTCAGCATACATGCAGTGGGCCGTCAAGTGAAAGAGGCAGTCATGCTTCGACAACAGACCAAAGTGGAGGACTATTTGTAAAGACAACACTCAATCAGGCGGACCTGGCCCAGAAGCGCCTGCTCTGTTTTCAGAGTCGCGTATGATAGCGTTGACGCGGACCCCACGAACAATATTACTATATCACAGCGAGGACGGGTGGGCTAGAAAGAAATTTGTGATAGCATGCATATGGAATCTGCATAGAAAAATATGATGTACAGGCTTGTAGTTAGACAACATGATGAGAGCTTTGATTATGAATCGATGTAGAAAAGTAGGATAAATTTTAATTGGACGTTGAAAGATAAGCAAGTGCTATTGTCCCGAGAATGTTGAAGAAAAGCAGCTTAAATACATAATTTTCGGAAACGATTGAGCCTCTCAGATGTGAACAATCAGTATGTGTTTTTTTAATATCATCGGGTATTGTAAGTGCAACCTGAAAAATAAAGTATAAAAACGCATTTCCATGGTAGAAGTCATGGTAACTATTAATTAATTATTGTAATTGGCAAGATTTAGTAATCAATGTTGCGAAATAGATTTCATTGAGACGGATTCAGTGTTATAAATGTTCACAAAGCCCAACAGAAAGCTTAGAATCTATAACGTCTACTACGAATTCTACTTTCTTCATGAACCATTTTTCAAGAACAAGAATAAACTCATGAGAAATCAATGAAAAAAACATTTCCAATGAAAAGCTTATTTTCGAGTGATTTGTGATAGAAAAATAAAGCCAAGGTAAAGAAAGGTGATTAGATAGACAAAACCCAGTGAAATTATTTGTTTCGTCCATTAATTTTTCATTATGTATTTATTAGCTGAAGTTTCAGGGAAAAGTTCTAAATTGCTTCGAGCTCTTAGTGATGAGAGTAAGACTAATATTCAATTTTCAGGAAAACTTGATGTTACACTTTTCCAAGTACAAGGAGTACACGAGTGAAAACACAAAAATATTGAAAAGTTTTTTAACTAATAAAAGTTTCACGTCACGGAGTTACAATGTGAGATATTCGTCGCTCGATTTCCCTTCCCTTTATTGTGATTATTGCTTTCAGAAAAAACTTCATCTCAAGTTAGTCATCTTTACTAACTTTTTCATTAACTTGTAAACCCTGTTTCTTTAAACAATAGCCCTAAGTGTTGTGAATTATTTCATGCTTCAGCTGCTGGCGTTGCTTCAAATCTGATATCAATAACTTGGAGAAAACTACATATATCATATGAGAAAATCTCCTTAAAACCTACAACTTCATCCCTAAGTAAATCCTGCAGCCAGCGATAAATGACACTTGCAGATTTAATTAAGACTGATAAAAAACAAGATCAGCCAGGGCTGGGTAGACGTCAAGAGTCGTTCGATGGCTCTTCCTTTACTATTTTAGTTGAAAACACAGCTCTAGTTTTGGATGACCGCCACCGTCGTCAACTGCGTGACGTTCAAGTAAAATTTCACTCAGCTCTATTTTGACGGCGTGCTCAGCTGTAGGAGTGCAAACATCAAAGTGGGGCTTATTTTCGGTGGCGAGTGTCAACAGGGCCCTCGAGTATCATTTCTGGAAGCCTGCGAGTCAACAGAGCGGGTGAGGCGGGCGTCCGGCGCGCGCATAACTGGCGCTGAGCGACGCCATGATGTGCGCTTCTGTGTGTGGTGCTCGGCCAAAGCGTCAATAACAAATTATAGAAAGCACGATAGAAGTGAAAAAATTAAATATCATATAAACTGAAAGTAATATTAGGGAAAAACAGAAGGATGGAACTGAAAAAATACGAGATATAAATTTAATAATGTAGGCGATTCAAGTACAGATAGCAGGCATCGTCACGCTGGAGTACGGTACGAACAAGACAACGTGAAAAAACGGAGTTTTACAACAATAAATCATGACGATTTCATTTGATTCCAACACTACTGAATATTTAATGATAATATTAAAAAGAAAAACCTACTGAGCCCGAGAATTGATATGATGAAATTAACCTGTTAACGGTCACTCGACAATAATAATACTATTGTCATATTACAATTGTAATATGACTGCAATAACGACGCTAATTGAACTAATAAACATTATAACATCATATGATTTTAACGCTCTTGTGGTAGCGTCGTGCATCTACATCATATGGTGTAAGTTGCCGGTAGAATGCAACTCGTACAAACATCATACGACGTAAATAACGGTTAACAGGTTAAATGGCTGAAAAATTCGAAAAAAACGCATAAAATGTAAAAAAAATCTTTAGGCCATGAAAAAATCACAGACGAGTATATGCAGGAAGTGATGCCACGAAAAAATGGCTATTTAATAAAAATGAAACAGTGGTTGACCGTTTCTTAAAAAGGTCGTGGTTGAATTGTCCGATGTATTATTTGTGTAATAACCGACTAATATTATTGTTAAGAACATGAAAAAGGAAAAAAATTAAGAAACCTGAGAAATTTATAACGGAGAAATAAGAGCATAAAACTCTTGGAAGCGAGGAAAAGAAAAAATCAAGTCGATAAGATGAGCAAATACGATTGCAGAATTGTTTGAAGAATTATACTGACGGTACGTAAGTATCTCAAGGAACAGCAAAAATAGCGAAGTTGTTCGCAAGCATCTCAACATGACATGAAGGTGAAGCTTGGAGCTCCAGTGCATGATTTCCTGCAAAATGGCTTTACACTGCAAAAAAATTAAGGACAAAACTGGCAGCCGGAGACAGAATACTAAAAATTCGTAAAAGGAAAAATGATAACGTGCCCGATAATTTTATAAAATGTAACGTAAAATTTGATAAACTGTCCAGAAGGTCAAGCTTCATTTTCTCTATAAAAACGCATTAGAACAGGCAAATGTCTAGGGAAAAATAGAATAAAGTAATATCTCGTAAAAACTTAATTTGAGAAGTAAAATAAAATACCACTAAGAACCACAAACGCACGTATAAATTGAATAATTGAAGAAACTAGAATGAGAATCAGGTAAGAAGTAAAGGAAATAACGTGCACCGAGACCTGAGCACAAATAATGAACTTGTGCTAATGCGCTGTTATAACCTCAAAGCCCTGCAGCGACGGCAACCACACTTGCATGGTCAGTCACATCAGACCGATGACGCTTCTACATGGCTTTACTGGGAAATAATTGCAAATTCATTGCATTAAAATTAGCATGTAACTGTGAAAATGACTGTGAGACACCCACATTTTCTGTGTTAATCAGAAAGAGACAATATGAGAAATGAAGCTTGAATTGGAAATAAAGAATCGTGTAACAGCACAAAGCAGGTGAAAATTATAAGTCTAACGTAAAAAAGTATTACAAGGTTTTTGAAAAATAACTGCAGCTAAAACTATACGTGAGTGTAGAATGATTAGAGCAGTGATGGGATAGGAGCTGTAAACAAAACTTGGTGCAAGTACATAGTTTATCAAAGCTATGTATAAGGCAATGTGCTTAATTACTCCTACACCCTGCGCCTTCAAAATTTACCCCATGAGGCGTGGGCTCGCGCTGATTTTCCAACAAAAATTCTGGAGGCATCAGCTATTTTTGCTTCTGCAGCTAATATCAAACACTTCACTAACCATTCCTCTAATTTCGATCGAAACAGCAATTTTAATTCACACACGCAGTTCATTCGACATAGTATGGGAGCTATTACAGACAAAGTGGAATTTGGAGACGATAACATATGAAGAAATATAAATATTTTGCCCTATTGCACATTGACATAAAATAAGATTTATGAGCAATTAAGGTTTATAGAATCTTGACTGAAAATTCGTCAGTATCTCTCAGTTTGAAACGATAAATTCATTTTCTAAATTTTAAATCCTCAAGCACTAACTAGGCGATCACGAGAACTTGATAAGATTTAGTGTATCATGGGCCAAATGCTCTTTGCTGCACACATTACAATATTATCGTGCATATTGCTCTACTCCAGAAAACGTTCGAATTTTACTATCAATACTATTTTATTCCTTCAGAATGAACTTCACAGCATGAACATAGCACTTCAAATCACAGAACAAAACCATAGGAATATAATGTGGATGTAATACGCAATAAATGAAATGCGTGAAGGAATAATGTGCCCCATAATATAGGATGCTTGAAGGAATGATGTGTATGTAATGCACCATGCGATGCGTGAAGGAATAATGTGCCCCATAATATAGGATGCTTGATGAAATGATGTGTATGTAATACACTATACCATACGTGAAGGGATAATGTGCAGGAAATTTGGCATGTAAGGCGCGAAGGAATAATGTGAATATAATGTGTAATGTTCTACAAAGAGTAAAGTTCATTCTCGCAGCGGAAAAAAATTAATTAACTTAAATTTAATTTGGTCGGCTAGCATCCCCGTTGCAATATACGGTCTGTGTCTGCATGAAAATTAAAATAGATTACAATGGAAAGCTGAATTGATATGCTCTTTGTTACTATTCCATAAAGACAAGCTCAAGAAGAGATCTCGTGTACTATATGATGAGTTGCGCACGCATCTTTAATAATTATTAATATGAAGATACGTGCATTACAATCCAAGTGTTATAATACTTGGATGCTTCTACGACAGTTGTAATGGAAGAAGTTTTGATTTCATGACTCAAAATTTGCACTTCCATTTTAAATTCATAATTTAAAATTGACAACACTGATCTGCCACGTAGCACTGCACTCTGTTGTGTGAACCACTCATTGGCGATGCATGTACGAATAATTAGAACATTAGTAATGGGCAAGATAGTTACGAACAATACGGGTATTTGTAGTCAATAAAACATCAGTGATTAGTGCAAGTACAAGTGATCGGCAAGACATCTACGAGAAATAAAGGTATTTGTAATCTACCGAGTATCCACGAGTAGTGCGAGTATTAAAATTAGGTAAAGTAGCCGGGAATAATGCGAGCACCTATTTGTAAAAAAATAGTTTCCCCATAGATATGGGAAAATAAAACGAGGACCATCAGGAAATCAAAATGACCCCGTGTTTGTTTAGAAGTTGGATTTATGTTTGGAAAGCCACGATTTGTACGTGTATTATACTGACACACGCTCTGTCCGAAGTGAAATTATTCATTAAATACCCATCAGCTTCTTCACTAAGCTAGCGTTTAGGGGAATTTGCATTAGTCAATTTAGTTCAGCGAGCAGAAGAAAACAACACGGTTATGTCTCTATTGTTTAAATAAATGATCCGGGAATATGTTGATATTGATTTTGCCATTAATTTACAAGACTCATTTACTTCGTTGAGCTAATTGAACAAGTTTGCAGTACAAAAAATCTTCTGCTACTCATCTGAGTTACAGAGGGAAGTCGAATCGCATAAATTGAAAACACAACACTAGAAACCAAGTGTATCCTCTTCTACAGGGTAGAATAAATAGACTTCTCACAAAAAGAAGAGCGCTCGGTTGATAGAGTATTAAATGAGTATAATTTCAAGTGTGTTTTATCTTATAGTTTACATGAGACCTAATACATCCTACGGCATTTAAAGGTTCGAGCCTTAAACATTAAAAACGTGTATTCAGGTCAAGTTCTTACCCATAAACGGTAAGTAATCTTTAAAACGGGAGTGAAAGTTAAATTTCCCTACTCATTCATCTGTTGACTTAGAAAACTTATCAGGATATTTCAAAATTAGAAGATTTTCGGGCAAAATCTGCATTACATTGGATCACAGTTTAAAGTAATTTGCCTTTCCGTTATTGCCATCCTTATAACATCTAAACTCTAGCTGAAAAAGAACTATTGTGGGGCGGAGTTCTACCAGAGTAGGCAAATTTCCTGTCATGAGAAACAAACTTCATAGCTAATGATCATAAATTCTGATGAACAAAATATTATTCCACTTACCTACTAAAGTATGCTTCCCAATTGCTGCCTTGAACACCCACCAGTAATTGAAAGCCAAAAAATTGAACCTAGTCTTCAAATCCAGTCAAAGGATCTATCTACTCGAGTTAAACATGACGTGTTTCTCAACAAGGGAATATCTTGGTGGCTGTTCGGTTTAACCCACACACCCCGAGCGTGTAGGCGGCTGCGATTGAGGGCTGTTCTCTTTGAAATGCGTGTTTGAACAGCTGGCGTGCCATCAAAGCAGACCAACCTTGTTCCATGGGGACTGACTTGCTCTTTTTGAGCTCTTGTATTGGATGCAGTGAAATGTAAGTGCTCGATTTGAGTCTAAATAATTGGTGTTTATAGGGAACCAAGGGATAGGAAAGGTACAATAGTTAGACTGTGTAGCGACCCAAAAGTCTTAAATAAAAGAAATAAGCTTTTATGAATATGCTTTACAATATTCTTTGAAAATAATGCTGTTGAGTTCATCTCATAATATATTTCTGTCTTAAAAGTTTAAGGCTCATTATTAAAATATAACAATGAAATATTGAAATCAAAATATAAAGCGACATTTTTTCATATATACTAGAAGAATTGTTCCATAATACGCTAAGTAATTATCGCATACATCAAGTCTGAAAGCTTTAAAAGAAAAAGTCGTAAAACTTTACTCACGGCATGTGTATTTTTTTCTCCATGTACACTCCGACCTGCAATAAAAGCTTTCAGATCACCATGAGGAATTCTGAATTTTCTGTGGACCAATTTAAAAATCGTTTCTACCGTAAATCTACCCCGTTATGGCAACACTATAGTGTTTACTTACAATATGTTGTGCACCGTTATTTGGGCATTCTCGCTCTTTTTGTTTCCTGTGTGATGGCGATTATAGCTATTTATATCTTCAACAACAATGGGATATCGAGAAGTCCTGAACGACATTGAAAAAAGAATTATAATCGAGGAATCTGCTAAAATTGCTTTTCCTGATACCATTGTCAAAAAATAGGTCGTCATGCTGACACTGAAGAGATTCCAGAAGGACCAGTTACCAAGGAAGAAACGATCAAATGCTGGGATTTAGAAAACTGTGACTAATGGCGATTTAAGAAATATTGGTGGCCAGCTTCGTAAAAGACTTGGACAATCATGCAAACCTATTTTTACCGTAACTGGTCGCCATGACATACCGAAATCCATAAACACCCTTCTTTGGAACATAGCGTCCATGAAAGCCCCACTGAAAATGTCCCCCCTTACGCCAAGATACGAAAGTTTGAGGACAGAATGGGCAATGAAATATTTGAAGATGGACACGAGTCTCATTCTTTCCACTGATAAGACCCAAGTGACCCTTGATGGACGAAGGAATGGTTGGAGTATTTCAGCGATGAGTGTCACCAGTTTTAGAGGTGTCAACAACAGGGTGGAGGAGTCATGGTATAGGCAAGCAGCATCGGGGATTCATTTGTCAGTTCAATCAGAGTATCCGAAGGAGTAAAAGGAATATATGCTGCCTATTGCAATCACCTGGAAGAATCTTTGGTGTCTTCGTTAGATGATGTACCCCTTTCGCTGCTACGGGACTTCGTTTTTAAGCATGACAACGCTCCTCCCACTCTGCTTGTACAAACCAAGCATTCTTAGCCTCTTTGGGCATCTAAGGTGAAAAGTTTATGATCTGACCACCATCTTGCTCCGATTTAGACCTGATTGGAAACTTTCGATCTGTCATCCAACGAGACATTCATGCCGATGGACATCAATTTACGTCGAAAATACGAGTAGTCCAATGGGAAGCCATCAATACTGCACTAAGGCAGTCCCACGTACCACTGTTAAGAAATTGACTGAGTCCATCGGTACGGAAATTTTTGATGCAATAAAATTTCATGCCGCTCATGTGGATAAATGATGACGTTGCTCAATAAATATGCTATTTCATTATTATTATATTCTTGGTTTAACTCCTTCTGACACAAAAAAGAGCAATCTCATCAATGATGTACGGGATCAAGAGGCAGTCATTTGATTGTTAGGGTCCTGCATTTTTGAGGAAATGGGAGGAGTGTCAAAGTTCTCCGCATGGTGTGACAACAGTAGTTGATGAAAGAAATGCGCAGAGCTGGGTGATGCAGCTAATTTTAATAGCATCAGAAATAGCGTCTCCGCCAGCAACGTGAAGGCAGCGGACTGACTATTGTGTTCAAGTGAATCAATTCCAATAGAACTAAAAACACGAATAAAATTGATTCCATAAGCGTGTGACATAATTTGACAACAACTACCATATTACCTCAGAAAGAACAGACTGGCACATTAAAGAGACATAGGCAGAGAAATAGCTCAATGTAATTCATGTACGCCGTAACTGGGCCCGAACTCCTCTTATTTGTCAATATTTCTAACGAGTCCCAATACAATAGTTGGGTTATGTTCCCAATTTGTTAGAACGTCTGATACCCTCAGATTTTTATCAGCTCATTTGGGTGAAGCAGAAAAAAACTTTTTATGGTGTAAGTTCATTATGTGGATGAAGTCAATAAGTTTCCGCTGGTGCAGAATACTAGGAATTATTCATGTTGAACACAGTGACTTGGTCTATGCTTATATGAGAGTAAATATCTCTTTATTGAACAACACAATATAGCTGTATTACTTCCAGATTATCCCTTCTAGTCTAGCTAGAGTTCAGAGAGTATATTTCACTTAAACCATAACTGAAGGGTAAACAGCACTAGTGGACTACTTGCATTTTTTCCCGTGGTAAATATAATATATTTTCCACGGGAAAAAATGCAAGTAGTCCACTCCCGTGCTGTCGCTAACACAGCGCAGACAGAGGCGATTACGATCCAGTAGTTTACTATATGAAGGGTGGACAGCACTAGTGGACTACTTGCATTTTTTCCTGTGGGAAAAAATGCAAGTAGTCTACTAGTGCTGTCCACCCTTCAATTCACACCGTCAGAAAATCAATAAAAAGATTTACCATGCCTGGAGTTCAATGGACAGATCATTCACGTGTCTTAGCCTCGTACGTTCACATTCTACGGAGTGGCAGCCCTCTTTCATTTTAATGCATTCCATTCAGATCATCTATCATCAGATAAAATTCGTGGTAATCTAGCGCAGAAATCTGCACTTGAGAAAAAGACGCCTGAAAAGAAGTGTCATCAATTCACACGATTCTGGGAATTGGAGCCAACGCAAATCATCAAGAAATCATTAAGAACACGCGCTTCGAGTTTTCCTCAAGATTTCGAGCCATCACGTTGATAATGAACAATTTTCTCTACAAAAATCTCTCTTTAACCCACCCACAACAGCAATGCACTTGCTTGCGACAAACTGAATTTTATCTTTACTTGCTACTACCAGTAAAATCCACGATACTTTGGAGATGAATCCAGGAGGGAAGACTACAGTTGCGAGCGTTCTATAAGATGCAAACGCATGGGGTTTCAATTGGTGATTTCAGAAATAATTTCCAAAAGTAAATCAAAATTTACGACAATCAACATTGACTTTGAAGATCGTTAATATTATTTATTCCTACATTCATGATTGCATTTAAAAAAATCGCCAAATTTGAAAAATTAGGGTAGCTTGCTTCACCTCGTCGCACAATCAACGATGCAGATGGCAATGTTCTCTGAAAGGTTGTAACTTGTGCTGAAGTTGATATCGAGAATCGATATCAGAAACAGATTTAAATATTCCTCTCAAATATAGAAAAGGAAGAAAATTAAAAAAACATTAGATGGACATTAATGGCAATACACAATTATAAATAGTGACCTGATTTTACACGAAGAGATAGAAAAATAGATCATTTATTCCAGTAAAAAAGACACTTGAAAAATTTGAGAAGATCTCGAAGCACGTTCGTTCCTCCTGGTTTCGTTAATATTTTTGAATGTTCGTGGATATATTTATTTACTTTTATTTTTAATTGATTTTCTTTGAGATAAGTCATACTAAGGATCAAAAATAATATTTGTGTCCGAGTATTTTTGAATTATTTTATGAATTAACTACGAGAGATTTTTAACGGGAGTGGATTGAAAAATATTGTAGCCCAGTAATACTTCAGTGCATTCCTCGTTTCCAATAATTTCAGAGCTACTAGTATTCACGAGACGTCAGTATACA
Source organism: Trinorchestia longiramus (assembly GCA_006783055.1). Classification (NCBI taxonomy): domain Eukaryota; kingdom Metazoa; phylum Arthropoda; class Malacostraca; order Amphipoda; family Talitridae; genus Trinorchestia; species Trinorchestia longiramus. The sequence goes on along the minus strand of VCRD01000964.1, from coordinate 55,842 downwards.
AATCTAAAACCATGGGTATGTTGACCATAAAAATGTATCTCAAATACGGTGAACATATTTAAGTGATAAGGTATGAATAAACTTTTAAAATAAATCATAGACTGGGAACAAATGCTGCGGCCGAGGGATTGATTTGGGCTGTTCTTGATCAATGCAATCAGATGCAGGAAGCTTCTACTGAGCCGCAATCAGATGCAAGAGGCTTCTACTGAGCCGCAAGCAGATG
>VCRD01000964.1:12276-55566 GCA_006783055.1 Trinorchestia longiramus | reverse complement strand
GCAAGCAGATGCAGGAGGCTTCTACTGAGCCTCAAGCAGATGCAGGAGGCTTCTACTGAGCCTCAAGCAGATGCAGGAAGCGTCTACTGAGCCGCAAGCAGATGCAGGAAGCGTCTACTGAGCCGCAAGCAGATGCAGGAAGCGTCTACTGAGCCGCAAGCAGATGCAGGAGGCAAATAACGTCTGAAGGAAATGTATGAATACTAGGGTACTCATTTGTTTTCTAAAGCATACTTAACAGTATTGATAAAAATATTTCAGATAAATACTGTCTATGTTTATAATGCAAACAATTTCATTATCACGAAATGCAAATGAAGAATTGTTAACGTGATTGCTTGCAATGCTTGGATACTGCAGTATTTGTGGATGCATCATTTTGCCTGATGCTTTGAAATCCTAGAAATATCATTTCACGCATCCAACACATTACAAGTTGTTGTTCCCTGTTATTTTGATAGTTTTTTACAAAATTTAATTATGTTTATTTGAAGCACCCTGCATATCTTGGTCAGTTTTTGACACTCAATATCAAACATTGAAGAATTTATTCACACAACATTTTTGGTTGAGTATTCAACACAAAATCTTGATTCATATCAGTGACATAACCAAGAACTAACTGGCTGCCTTTGCCAATCTCTGCACCAGCGCGAGATAAACGCATTCCAAAATGTAATGAACTCGAGTATTTTTTTCAACAAACGTCAGGCGCAATTTTCATAAGTGCTGAGGCTTAGGGATTGACAACGGACTAAAAATGTTCCAAAAATCTGACTAAATATCTTGCCTTAGATGTAGGCTTCGATTTCTGGAATTTGTATGCAAAGAAATATACTAAGAATGTCTAGAAAATTTATTATGTTCCGTACAAACAAAAAAGAACTAAACTCATCCAAAGCTTCTTCAACATTGATGTTCACCTTCTGTTTAAATGTGATACATAACAAATACAACATCCCTGATTCACTCTGATATCGTTGGGAGGAAGGAAAATTTTGTGTCGTAGCTCAATTTGGAAGAATCTCATTTTACTGGCGTTTCGCAAGTTGCAAGTTACTAGGTCCCAGCTCTGTTCGATATGAACGACATTCACTGTTTGTCTGTGAGATTTTCAATGCATTTTTCTATGAGATTGGCTGTTCTTGTTCGGTAGATAGTCAGGTATGTAGATTGTCTTTGAACTATAGAGTTGATCGCTCCTTACGTGTCGTAGCAAGCACATAGAAAGGAAAATGAAAGTCTGGATAAAGCTTGGTTACTCTGAATACCAAATTTTAAAATACACGTGTCGTTAGTAACGTTGGTTCAGTCAATGTTTGACGATACAATGTTTGCCATTGCGTTTTAAAGTTCAGAAATAGCATGTTGCTGAGCTCAATCAGCTATAACAAAGTTTACTCCCAGAAAAAAATCCGAGTTTGGTCAACCTCCCCACTGAATAAAAACACTCATTTGAGTTTCTTAGAAGAGGACAAGTGCCAACTCAACAAAATCAAGTCTCGAACAACCTTGAAAGTATTGATCACAAGTCGAAAAGAAATAATGCTGAGAGTGTAAGTTTGATGGAATGTTTTCAAAGTCATCAGTGAAATTGTTCATAAATCACATGAAGTTTGTCAATTGAGAAGCGAGTGAATGTTGGCAGCACTGTGCATAATGCAGGAGAGCATCGCGAAGAGCCGCGTCTCCATAAACAAATACAACGCTCTCCCCTCACGAGTTAGCAAACGAGGATGTATTTTTTTAGCGTGCTTTGTTGACATAAAGTTCAGTGGTGCAAACACATGCGACGCAAAAGAGACTCAAGTTTGCCATAGAAATGCACCTGATCTCCTGAATTTGTTTTGGCACAGATTGAGCAAAGGACGGTTCTCTGAAATGCCAGGACAGAATGAACGCTGACATACGAACAATAATAACATTCAAACATACAATCAAATGTAAAGACATGTGTTACGTAATACTAAGTTCGATTACGATTCTCTATTGCAACTGAAAATATCGATTGTGAATGGCTCCTTTTAATAATTCTATTCATGATCATACGTATAACGATCACCATTATTTGAAAAGCCTTCAGTACCTACGCTCAAGAAGTTCAAGAAAAGTTGATATGCAAATCAGTCTATTTTGACGGTACGTCACAAGTTTCATCCGATAGAAAAGTTTCTTTAGGAATAAAATTCTTCATCACTGCTGTTCATCACTGCTTGCAAAAGAACATGGAGCACCCGACGCTTGCTGGCAGGTCATCCACAAGTTTTATGTAGCCAATACAGGAGAGCTTATACAAGCAAAACCTTATCACCCATGATGATGAAATTTAAAAATTGTTCTACTATAAAAAGGTTCACGATATTAATTTCTTTTGGGGTTAAAGTTTGATTTTCATCGAAAATACTGATCATGTCTCGGCGATTCAACCATGTGACTATTTGGTTAGCGTTGAAACTCGAGTATATGTTTTTCAAATGTACACTAACTAGCTTAGGAAGTTTATTGGCATTTGTAAATTGGTCTTTCACCTATTAAATAGAATGATCGTGATCAATCCGTATTCATTCCATACAAGTTTGATTCCTATTTTCAGTTTTTTCACGCGCCCGTTTTATCTGTTGAGGAGCACTCGATACATATAAGGGGCGAGTGAATATTAAAATCAGTACATCAAAAAATACTGTTGTAGAGACACGAGAAACAACTACAAGCAGAGGCAAGAAGTTATTATCATATTACAAATCCACACGAAATTCTTCTTTGTAGACAATTAACAACATTGAGTTTTGCTAACTTCAACTGTCACGCAGTTTGCAAAACTAATTAAAATTCCAAATACAACTGAAGTTTCGGTTGTACGAGTGACCTCGAGTACTCCACTCGTACCACCACAGACTACAAAACAACATATCCAGTCGAGGAGGTCAAGTTCAAAATATATAAACATTCCTCCTCGTCAGGAAGAGTTCCTGCATAAAATTGACACGTTGATCGGAAAAAGTTGTTGCAGAGGGAAAAATTTATGAATTTAAATCATAAATTATACTTTCGGCACCACACATTATATTTTTAAAAAGTAAGATGAACAAAGATAAAGAATTCATTTCCAAAACGTTCTCCGGAACATTCACGCCTAAACGTTTTCCCCACTCTGCACCAAAAGAAGAATAAATGAAAGTAAACCCATTTCACGACACAAATACAGCAAAACAAAAAGCAGAAAATTGAGTTGCAGTTCAATATACAAGCCTAAATTATCATACTTTCAGTCCCGCCTCATATCAACTCTTCTTGTCTCATCTTTGCAAGAAAACAAAAATTTTTATGTCATCGACGCGGCGGAAAGACGTTCCTAAATGCCTCTCACGAACTCATAACATGAGGAAATTAAAGAACACAGCCATGTTTACAGTTTAAGACCAGTTATGGGTCAGGTTATGGTGTATTATGAAATAAATTCCCATTTAAAGCTCACAAAGATTCTTTGTTCTTTGGCCCAGTCCTGCAGTAACAGTTTATGTATCAATAAAGGAGCAGTTCTCTTCAATTATGAACGTAAAATAAGGATGATGCCACTAAGAGCATCGATCGCCATTTTGCAAGCGATAATTTCACAAGACGAACTTACCGAAGCACGATGAAATTGTAAAAAAGATTTTATAATTGTCTGTTTGCGATGCACATGAAAAATTCTATACACTTAAATTTCCAGATGTGCGTGAATTTCCAAGCATCCAATCGAACCCTGCATTTTAATTTAAAAGCGCCAGCTGCTGTAACTCCACGAAAAACGGCCAAAAATCTTACGACGCAAGCTTGGGAAAATGTTCGTGTCATGAAGCAAAATATTATACTTCAGACTGAAGAAACTGTAGCCATTTAGGAAATGTTAAAGTTTGCTAGTGTAAATAAATTTAAATTGTGTTGAAGGACATAAATTCGGTGCTAAGAAATGAATAGAGTTTCTAGCAGGCAATTTACTGAGTAATTAGGAACAGTATATACTTTATGTATACGCACCAATGAGGTCATTATTTATTGCATAGGACAAGACTGCTTCTGCTTCAGTAAAAAGATTCATGAGTAACAACTGATTTAGTGCTGCAGGAAAATGAAAAATTAATGGAAAAGAATTTTGACTGAAATGTTCACTTATTTCGGAGGTAATGGCATAAATTTAAATTAATGCGTCCAAATAAAGATTCTTAGTCTACTTAACTGGTTTCAATCCAATACCTGAATTTACTTCAGCGTTTTATGTCAAGTTGATAAATATTAATTCTGAATTAGAATTTACAAATACAGATAATTACAAATAGCATTCGGTGAATCACATATAAATTTTTGCTAACTACGGATGCATTTCATTATTTTCATTCTGCTCTCTGAAACTAAAAGAAAAAGTCGAAGACTGAAATGCATTGCCCCACATAACTCTTCGTGAATTGCATGAGAATTTGCAGAATTGAAATGCAAACGTCGCTTCAGAGTACACAGCAGTGGTAACTTCACTTCATGGTAAAAAAACATTTTTCACGTTCATTTTTCACTCATTTGTTAGATACATCGCGGAATTAAAGTAATTCAGTTCCCAGGAAAAGTGAGAAATTCGTGAGGATACCAAGAGGCGGAAAACATCGAAGATTAGTTTTTAATTTCCACAGAGTAAGCCAAATGTTTTCACGTATTCGTCATTCCGAACCTTGACTAAGGCAACAAACACTTCGTCCGTACTTTCCAATATCTTTGTACAAAGTTGTGACGACCATTAGAACGCCAAGGGCAGCACATCCAGATTCGAATCTCGTCATAGTTGACTTGAATTTAACAAAAGAAGATGCCATGGCTGCCACAAATCTTAGACTGTACACTCGAGGTACCTTACATTGGATAACAGAGTCGTTGGCTCAGAACAGGAAATACCTGACAGTTCGAGTGTCGTACAACGGGCGCATGGGACCCGCAGCTCACCGTTTGACTTCCCTGGAAACTACCTGTGCTATTCACTGATGGCCTTTAGAACCTGTTATCTACTGTAGACAACAAAAATCCATTTTTTTGATTCTTGAGGATGATCCAAACATTTTCATTAAGCTCATGAACGATTGTGTAAATATTCACAATTTTCTGAGAAGAAACCACGTTCCAGGGTAAAAATTGTGATGAAATGCGCTATGATGGTTGGCTTTGCTGGTCGGAATTGTTAAGAGTTTCTACCCGCACAAAATTGTAGCGATGAAACACGTACACAATAGTCTACCAACACACCGTTCTTGTTCTTTTTGTAAGCGCTCATGGTATGCTGATTGTATCAGAAATCCTGCGGTTTGTTTACAAGATCCCTAATTTGATAAGGAGTGTATGGGACCTAAGAGGATCACAAAACGAGGATTTATGAGGATTTCCTAGAAATCTGTCCTCCTGAAAAGGATTTTGTTTGATCTTTGGGAAGAGTTCTTGTTTTGATTCCCCTTCCATTTCATTCAATTCAGGAGTCGTTGGCCAAATGATCTATTGACCAGTAAAAGGCTGAAGTAAAAGGTTTATTGTTGGCTCAAAAGGAGCGCGGTAATTGAAACAACTCAGAATGTTTTTAAAATGAATTCATTTTGAGAATGTCAGCATAACATATAATATGACTATTATGAGTTTTTTATTTTTAACATGTGGAAATAATTACGTGGTATTAATACTTGAAAGGAATTCATACTCGAGTTATTGAAATGAAGTGGTGCGTGTTAGTGTAAATGCATTATTCACTGAAAGTTAAAGATTCATAAGCTTTGGGTTTTTAAAAACAGAGTCAAATCGTAAATATTTACTAAAATCGTTCCCCAAGAAGATTATTATTTTCTTTAATATTAAAATATTTGAGAATTCTAGATGTAAGTTCTAAATAATATGAGGTAAGCATCCTTAATAGAATTACTTAGTGGAATTGTTGGAAGGTTCTTCATCGCCGGACAATTCAATTGAAGTTGTTAGGAGAAGCTGACTTGATGCAGAAGCTAATTAAATGAACCTCGGGGCACATTTTATTTTCAGCTTTGAAGCCGAGCAATTCTTATAATTCATATTTTCTTTGAGTAGAGTGAGGGAGGGAGAGAGGACATTGACACCTGAAAATAAATAAAATAAGCTCTTTGAAAGGAAATGCAAGCTCCTGCTCGTAAATACGCAGTTTACTAATTGTGTGAAAAGAAAAAGTCGTTCACTCGATGCGTAAAACTAAGTGAATTCAAAGTTCAAATCATTTTCCATCAGTGCACGATCAGTGAAATATATTAGTCATTCTAACAATATTTCTAACAGTTCCGCCCAGATTAAAACCTTAAGTTAAAATGAAAAAGAATTCAAGAACATTCGGAATAACATGACGTACGTGGGATTCAATTCCACGTTTAAATGCATTTAAATTCTGAAGAATTCTGAAATCGTTGGACTGTGTCTGTGAGGTATTTTCCACCGGAAACCTTTTGTAGAGCGAAGAAAATCGAGCCATCGTTTTTATCTTTTGTGCACGTAAATTGCTTCAGCAAACCCGACGTCGCGTTCCACTTAAATTTTTATTTATTCTAACGACCCTATGACGACGACGACTTTGAACATACATACGCTCGACTACACGCGCAAAACGGCCTGGAGGTCCGCAAAAAATGCACTGAATCCGTTGAATAAACTCAGTTACCCGACGGTGTTCAGCTTGAAGAGTTCAGCAAAACGTCCTTTTTCGAATACACTGAAAATACACTGATGAAATTGGTCGACTCGCAAATAATTACCTAGTGAAAACAGAGCGAGTATCAATACAAAAAAGAGGGACGATCACAGAGATGCTGTAGCAGTAGACTTGCGGGGCTTCAAAACTCGACTGACTGCACAGGCTGGATGACTGCAGGACGAGGTTTGGCAGTGTGGCCTGACGTGAATGGTATCAATGAACTTTATGAATGAGCTCGGCATGGGTCAAGTTATATATTTTAACAACCTAAAATATAATTATAACATATAATAATGATACGAAGAAGTGTGCACTAAAGAGACACGGATCAAAGCTCCTTAAAATTTTTACAGGTTGTATATCATGGATGAGACAAAGGCCAGTGCAAGTAGGCATTTACTAACACCATGGGAGGATAAATTTGAATTTCATTTCTACGAAGAATGTATGTAAATGAACGTCGGGGCTCCTTTAATTTCCATTAAAAGCTAAGTACCTCTTACAAATTCATGTTCATTTTGAGGAAGATGAAAAGTGTGCCGCTTGGAAATATACAAATTTAGCTCATTTCTCGATCAAATAATTCACCTACTTTAACTAAAGCATACATTGTCTGACGAGCTAATTTTGTCAGAAAGACAGCGTTGCTTGAAAATATTTCAGACTGAAGTAAGAATCTGAAAGAATCACATGCCGTGAATCACACGCCATGAATCACACGCCATGAATCACACGCCATGAATTACACGCCAGGAATTACACGCCAGGAATCATACGCCAGGAATCACACGTTAGGAATCACACGTTAGGAATCACACGTTAGGAATCACACGTTAGGAATCACACGTTAGGAATCACACGTTAGGAATCACACGTCAGGAATCACACGTCAGGAATCCCATACCATGAATTATACGCCAGGAATCGCACGTTTGGAATCACACGCCAGGAATTACACATCAGGAATCACACGTCAGGAATCACACGTCAGGAATCACACACCATGAATTACACGTCAGGAATCACACACCATGAATTACACGTCAGGAATCACACACCATGAATTACACGTTAGGAATCACACGTAAGGAATTACACTCCATGAATCACACTCCATGGATTACAAGCCATGAATCATACGCCAGAAATCACACGCCAGAAATCACACGCCAGGAATCACACGTCATGAATAACACGCCATGAATCACACACCATGAATTACACGCCAGGAATCATACGCCAGAGATCACACGCCAGAGATCACACGCCAGAGATCACACGCCAGAGATCATACGCCAGAGATCACACGCCAGGAATAACACTCCATGAATCACACTCCATGAATCACACTCCATGAATCACACTCCATGAATCACACTCCATGAATCACACTCCATGAATCACACTCCATGAATCACACTCCATGAATCACACTCCATGAATCACACTCCATGAATTACAAGCCAGAGATCACACGCCAGGAATCACACGCCAGGAATCACACATCAGAAATCACACGCCATGAATCACACGCAGGAATTTAAGTGGAAATTTCTCCTTAGCTTTAACTAGTTTTACAAACGTGAAATTAAAAATACTCTTAATTCCAACCACATAACGATGTCTCCTGATGTCGATTACTCAGAATTAAAAGAAATCCAGCATTTTTTTAGGATTCACAAGGAGTTTTTAGTACAACCAATTTACATGGAATTTTTTTGGTATTTGTTTATTCGTAACCTGTTTCTGTTCTCCATTTAAGGAAAAATACGTTAAAATTAAAAGAAAGTTTTAAATAATTCTAACATTCTTATATCACATAATTACCCTTAACAGTGTGATCTCAGTGAGGGAGGTGAAATGTCTGAAAGTTTAATTCAGAAATTTCTATTTTCAAAAGTTTGAAGGTTTAATTTCTGGGCTCTCCTCCAATATTAACTCACTCATAGCAGCTGGAGACAAAATTTGAAAAGTTATTTATAACTGCCTTGCCGTCGTACATTTTGTACGTCATATTTATGAAGAATGCATCAGCAATGAGAAAAATATAACATTATATTTGGCAAGATATGCAAAAATATTTCAAAGAATTCACTTGGCGGAACATCGAGGTCATCCGGAAGCTGAGGACTTAGAACTCAAACTCAAATCTTACAACATTTTTGTCATAACTAAACGTCCTAGAAAAATATGTAAGTATTTTCTAACTCAGTATCTAATCAATCAAATGAGTTATCTGATCAGTGTATAATATACATCTGAGACGACCAGAATTAATTTGAATCAAAAGATCGTTGCAATTTTACTAATGCATGGACACGGAGTTAGGACCTATTGGTACGAGATGCCAATACTCAACAAAGCTATCAACTCGCAAGACTCCAAGTCTTTGTTTTCCTTGAGCAGCCAGTAATTTTAGCTTCGAGTGCCTAGTTGTACAAGCGTTAAAGTCTTACGCTTGTATCGTATAGCGACAAGTTCAGTCTCCTGTAATGATTAAAAGTAAACGGAAAATGACAAAGTTCATTGCATCACTAAAATTCACTGAGAAGATTACACGGGCCTTTTGAGAGGAAACAAGGGAGTTCTTCAGAGACAAAAGTATGCGGTTCAATAAAGTTAACATTCAACATACCTGCTTTTCAACGCATCAGTGAACAAAATTGTGCGTTGCTTAGTTTAAGCTTGTTGTACAGAGTGGGACATAATCCCTAATACATGTTTTCAAATCAATTATAGTAATCATTTTGTTGCAAATGTTGCCCTAGTGAAATTTTATAAAATTAATTGTCAAGGATATACCTATTTTTTGCAGAACAGTTAGCCATTAACTATTGATGATGTCTGCAGAATTGATGCAAAAGTTCATTAGAGAGAAGCATGAAAAGGGACCGAGTCCATTCGAAATATTCAAACGAGGGAGAACCTCAGAATCAACAGAATGTTGATATGAACTACGTGAAGCCTGTTCTACACTTTTCCAAAGTGTCAAACTTCTAAAGTCAAAATTGAATAAATGCTGGGAGGAATTATCCTTAGAAGTAGTTCGTACGGCCATTAATGACTTTCCTACAAGACTTCGCAAAGTAGTGAGGGGAAAACAGAAACCTTTTGAATATTGTTTGTAGTCGTAGATTAGTAAATTACTTACTTCTTATTAAGTCAAAACGAAATATATGTCTTTTACAAAAAAATGTTTTCGTTTTTTAACCGTATTTGTCTCGCCCTGTAAGTAGCTGCAATACAATCTATTGTAGTATTCATGGTATCTTATAGTCTATAGGGGCATATTATATGAAAATTTACAGATACATTATTCTGAAGAAATTCAAGTAGGTATTTCCTTCCTGTAGCTGTAATCTACGAAACATTTGAATAAGTTTAGTGGTTTAGTTTTGTGCAATTCTTGAACAACAGCTTATTACAATTTCTAATAATAAATACGGAAACTCCAACTTTTCTGTAGGCAGTCGGCATTTTCAATCACGAGGAAATGCGTATTTTTGCGTGAAGAAAGAGAGCGATAAATATTAGAAGTACTCTATGAAATAAACAGCTAAATGACAATGAAGCATTAACATGCCTACCAAAAATTGAATCTTCTAAGATGCTGGACTAATTAGCATATTTAAGCACCTTCAAAATTTTTGTGTCTCTAAGTTGTAAACAAATCTTAAAGATGCACAAGGCTAGATAACGCAAGCTTTTCTAAAAATCATAGATCATCCTTTGAATTCTGGTGATTATTCACTGACTGTGCTGTTGTTGACTAGGTTGTACGAAAATACATAACACGGCCACCGTGTGTGTCCGCCATGTGCGCCAAACAGCGCTTGCCCTCGTAGTCAGAACCATGAAGGTTATCTCTATGACTACATTCAGAACGAATTTTATTTCAAGTAAATCAGTATCACGCGTGTTTTAGTAGTCAGTGGTGTAATCATCTCAATAACAAAGCCCTTTTAGCTCTCGTAGACAAATTTTCAAAATAGAAATAAATTTATGCTGCCAAGGGTATTTATCTTTAGGCCTGGTCCACGGCGACCGAATAAGTGATGGTATCAGTGTCAGAAATCCCACTACAAGTTTTGCTTTGGCATCTCACTAAAAGGCGCACTTAGTTCACGCATATCATCAGCAAGCTTGTGTACAATGACACTTCTATGCTTACCATATACAAGATCAATGTTTACCATATATGTACACGATCAATGGTTAACATATTGACGATCAATGTTTAACTATTGACGATCAATGGTTAACATATTGACGATCAATGTTTGACACATTCACAAAGAATTTTCAACATATTCAAAATTAATGTTTAACATGTACACGGCCCATGCTTAACATACACAAGGTTTACACATACACGATGAATATTATGACACTGGATACTTCCAAGGAACGTCAGCGCTTTTTTTGGGCATCAGTATTAGAAACTACAAAAAAGTTGTTAAAAAATATATTCCTGCGGAAATTTCCTGCACGGCGAGTTCAGTAAATCAACGTACAAGAAGATATTTTTTCTGTTTCAAAGACATTTCATCGACTTGCATGCGATCTTAACCAATTTGGAACTTAAGTCGTGATTACTGGGCTTCTCAGTACACAGCATAGGTGCCACCCACCGAGCGCTACACTTCAGAATTGCTGTGTGCGCTGAAGACTGTCATTGAATGCGTTTGTTTCTTGACAATCCCTCTCACTCTACCGCACGATAGCGTTACTCAAATACTTTCTTTCATCATATGATGAGTACTGATAAATTTAAAGTTTGGGACTGAACCATTTTATTAAAAAGTATTACAACATTTACAAATAAACTGTATGAAACAAATGCAGAATACATGGTTTCTACAGTAGCTAGTCGATATATTAAAAAAAAATTATTCATTGCCAGCTCTCAATGGTTTAGAGTTCAGTGATTAGAACGTTATTTCCAGTGCTGGCTTCCAGTGTAGTGGAGTGGTTAGCGACCCTAGCTTCTAGAAAACGGTGTCTGGTACGAATCCCAGGACAGCAATTTAATTCTTCCTGCTTGTGACGGAGGTGAAAGGGATAACTAACTTGACGAACTCAAAAAAACGGGTCATATCCTCAGATTGGATATTTTTCTTTCCACTGTGTAGCTTCATTTTTTTTGCTTCCACAAGAGTCGTTAAACGCTCATGACAGCTCACACTCTGAAGTGTAGCAGTTTTATTCGCTACTTGTTTTTGACTTAGTTTTGTATTTCACGCTCGAAAACTCCAGGAAATTTGAAAAAACGTAATGCAATTAATTAAGAGAAACGAAGTTGAATTGGACATATTCGTAGCTTAGGACTTTGATTTTGCGCCAGTGATATTTTTCTATTGAAAATTGTTGAAAATATTCGCCAGTTGTATGACGTTGTGCCGTATAGGCTACTTGCGTTAACAGCAGCATAATTTATTAGCTATTGGATGCATCAGAAAGAGATGCACTTGCTTGTGTTCTTGTCGAGGACATTCCTCGATGAACTTTTTTTCTGAACGGGCAAGAAATTTAAATGCATGTTCGTTGAAACAGAACGGACAATATTCACAGTTGAGAATTGGTTTCGTTTCAAAGCACATCCTCACCTTCAAAACTCAATATATCGGAGCATGAAAAATTCTTATGAGTGAATGACTCGATTATACGAGGCAGTGGAGAAACAACGTCATGGGTGGCAACTATGGGCCATCAAGTGCTACACATACGAGGTTCGACTGTCGTGTGCTTCTTGATCTTGTTCCTGAAGAGGTTCTCGTCTTGAGAAGCAGACGGCAGATTGCTCCAGTGTGATGACAGATTCTCTAAAGCAGGTAGTGACATTCTGCATCTTCTTGATTTAAGTATGTTAGATGGAGTTTATTGACAATTAATGGCAATTAACTCGGGAGAACTCTAAGAGATACTTACAGTATACATATTAACGAGAACAATGAGAGTATTATTAGGAGTAACCCGACGGAGCTGCGACTTTCCCTCGACTGAAGAATATTGATGGTTTATTCACGAGGTGGAATGATCCAACTTCAGTCTGCGCAGTCCGATACATGTTAACACACTTGAAACAGTAAATACTTTAAATCCAGACATCGTACGACAGAATCAGCTAGTACAGCACGGCATGGGACTTCGGTATTGACACGGCATGGGACTTCGGTATTGAACCAAGAATGGGCCAAACGGCTCGTTCCTATTGCCTTATTCTATTCTATTCTACTTTAGATCCAGCCATTGTACTACTGAATCAGCGAATACTTTAGAATCAGGTCTTGTTAAAGCGATTCAGCAGAAAAATTAGGGTCAGACATTCTATGATTAATGAATTTTGACTAGGCCCATCCGGTAACACCATGCGATGTCGGACTGAATACTGACATAAAGATGGCGAATAAGTAAATGCCGAAAAATGCCTCAATCTTTTAGGCGAAATAATTGTAGCCAGCTGTAAGATCAGTAGCTGGTGAGCAAAGGTACTAAATACCTAATATACTATCAACAGGATTCGCTCCTTATTACTGTTGCAACGAATGTTTCATTTTAAAGTTGAATATTTTTCGACCGAGTGATCAGTCGCCGATGGAATCAACCTTGGCCTACTCATAAGCCCGACTTCATCTCCCTTTACTACTGAACGAGAGATAAAATTTATTATCCATCAAAGAAAGCCATAAAAATGGAAGATTTTGAGAAACTGGTAAGCAAAACCTTGAGGAAAATGAGCAAGGAAATGGCTCGTCATATTGCTGCCAGTTTCAGACAAACATTAACGTTAGAGCTCATTTCAAAGCTGAAATCCAGGTTCAGATATTTAATACGATACAATCGAATAATTGCTCTGATTTCTAAAATATTTCCTTCATTTAGACGTTATAATTTGTAATAATGTTGATTCTATAGAGCGTTTCGAGTAGTAAAACTCTTACTTTCACCCAATAGTCAGAAACTCTGCTTGCCCACAAAACGTTCCTGTAAAACTGCTCATGCCGCCAGAGAGAATCGAACTCTCGGCCCCTAGTTTACGAGACTAGTGCTCTGCCCCTGAGCTATGGCGGCTGCAGAGCTTTTGTGGAGCTTTTCTAAAGAATATTTGTTCTACTGTCATGTAAGAATTTAGCGGTTATTATTGTTAAGAGATTACCGTACGATTTCTTTAACCTTTTTGATGGAATGGATACAGGCATATTTTAGAGTTTTTTCGTTCAATTGGCTTCCACGAAGCCATCAACGTCACTTCCAGATATGAATGTATATACCATTATATTCCTGGAGCCATATCAAACTGAATACCTATCTGACGAAATAATTGAGAAATAGCCAGCTTAGAACTGCGATTGCTCATGTTGGCGGTGAATATTATGAAAATATTGAATTATAACAAATGCGACCAACTGTTCTTTAATGAACATGAAAAATAATTTAATTACCGTATTTAATATATGAACGCATGAATAGAATTTTCTGGCTAAATGGCTAATAATTATAATAATTATCGTGTCCTATCGTAAAGGGAAGTTAGTTCATCGATCAAATAGCGCATGTAAGAACTGATTAGTTGCATACATAACGCAGGCCTTCTTTCTCTAGAGCAAAAACTACTCACCTAGTACTGGATAAAATATTCCTAGCTGTCTGCATTCGCTTTCGCCGGCTGGTCAAACGACTTGTAAAGCATCATACTGATCAGAGTTCCCATCAAAAACTTTACATTTCAACCATCGTTCGTGCATCCAAATGATGCGAGCCACTACTTAAGAAGTTCTTATTACGTGTCTTCAAGCACTCAGCTTGAACTCGTGTCTCAGAGACTAAGCCACGCTCACACAACGGAATAGAATAAGACAATAGGAACTAGTCGTTTAAGCCATTGCAGGGTTGATACCCAAGTCCCATGCCGTCTAAAGTAAAGGTATCAATCATGCACGTACACATCAATCATGCACGTACACATCAATCATGCATGTACACCTTAGCACTCACAACACTCGCATGTCCCATGATGATTCTCTAGGAGTTGTGTGTGCTGGACACACCAACGTAGTAATTTACCTTGCTCCTCACAATGCAGGAGCACAGGTTGTGGTTTATGAATAAAACAGACACCGACCCGGTGCTCTTACTACAACTGCCGCAAAATCATTCATAATGAAACACGTGCGCATCTCCATCAAGAGAATTTGTTGTTGTTTCTAGACTGATGCGCCTGCATGACGCGGCGGCCGACAGATGCAC
This sequence comes from Trinorchestia longiramus, assembly GCA_006783055.1. Lineage (NCBI taxonomy): Eukaryota > Metazoa > Arthropoda > Malacostraca > Amphipoda > Talitridae > Trinorchestia > Trinorchestia longiramus. Next base: position 40,598 of record VCRD01000964.1, on the reverse strand, counting down.
CGTGTGTAGGTGTCCTGCAACCGTTACACGTTACAGGTGTAGTACTTGGTGACGTTACCCGTTACAGATGTGGTACTCGATACTGTTACACGTTATGCGTGTTGTACTTGATACCGATACAGGTGTAGTACTCCGTGACGTTAGTTACAGATGTAGTAGTCGATACCATAACACGTAAACGTTGTGTGTTGTGTAAATGAGGAGACTTTAGAGAGCGCTATTTGAAGTTCTGATGACGCGGACGGACACAATCAGCACATCTGGAAAGCATAAAAGTAGACAAAATTTTGTATTCATAAAATCCAAGTAGCATCGCCATGCAAGCCATCAAAGAACGTTGTGGTATCTTAATTTGTACTATTCAAACTTCGTGCATAGTGTAATTACTGCGCTGTAAACGGAGATGTGGCAATGTAGTGTTGCTGTTGACATCGTCATTTAATACAATATTTTAATTCGCAATTGATATTGATGGACAGCTCTAGTAAAATTTTGCAAGACAAGTAGGCTAGGTTATGCATCTGTTGAATAGATCAACTTGATTATCCGAAATTAATAGCACGCTATTGATAAAAATTACGCGTTATGTACGAGAAGGAATAAGCATCGTGTTGGACTTCCCTTCGGCCAATATTAATTGTTAGCGACAGTACGGAGTGACTGAAAATCAGAATGAGTTTTTTCCTCAGTTTTGTGAGCAAAAGACGAAACTTCTCATGAAAGGTTCAAAATTTGACGAAATCATATACCAGTATGAATCGCCGTAATTTTGGGGTCATACTAGTGAGGTAAAAAAGAAACCCAAATTTTGAATTGAATTCCATATATTTAGGGGATCCAATTGAAGGGTCTCATACTTGTTTTTGTCAGCATGGTCAACATTGGATGGCTTTAGATATTATTCCCACCTATTGAAGTATTCTGTGGTCAGTTGACCGCTCAACCCGCAAGCATCATTTACGGTGACAATCAACCGCGGAAGAAACGAAAAGCTTTGAACGAACGCAATATTTTTTCTGTGGAATGCCAGAAACTCCACGCAGTCTCACACAAACAGACACAATAGGACAAAAAAAAACATACGATTTCTTTTTATATATAGCGACTGTGGCCAGCCGATAAGCCCGTTATTTCACAAAACCGAGCTTCATAGGCGATTTATCTAAAGGCAAGTGAAGGTGAACATCAATAAAAAAGCTCAATAAATAATTGAGTCCCAAAGGAATGCCACAAACTAGTGCCATTGGAACCACAAAGCCATTATTTCGCTGAGGCAGACGTACAGGCAAACTCGTTCCGTCACATCAGTTCTCGTGCCTCCAACTCTGATCAAAAATTCGAGGCAGCACGACGCCGGCCGTGCAGAACCCTCAGCTGCGGCAGCCTTAAGTAAACGGTATCAGATATTCATTTGTGAACTGACTTCGTCAGTAGAATGTACATGTATCAATATTGGCTAAGAGGATTTTCTAAAATTAGTTTCGGAGAATATTTTTTCCAGGTCTAGAGAGATTTTTGAGAACAGAGGAAATTTGACTCGGAAGCTGATTTTCATCTGAAAATTTCACATATTGGAGATATCTGCAAAAAATTATGAGGGTGTTTAACTCTTTTTGCAGGCTGTTGAATTTCAACGATGTGCCTAAACATTTTCACATATTTCGACTGATATTCCTGAAACATCTATTTACAAATAGACTGCAGGGGAAATTTTATTTTCATTTTGTAGATCCTCAATTTAACTGCCAAGTAACGAAACAGTTTAAATTAAAGTCAAGATTTTAAAACAGTTAGTACTTCCTGTACGGATTTGGGTCGAAATAAGTATTTTTTAACGAATAAAACAGCATAAAATAAAGGAGTTTTCATCCTCATCCGATAAGCCAGTTTCAAGTAAATAGGAAATAATTACTTTATGGAATAGAACATGGAATATTTATGCAATTTTTCGAAGTTTTACGAGGGACTAAATCCAGAGTAATGAAGGTATTTCGTGTATAGGAAATAAATCTTAAAAACTCCATTTTTTCGGTGTCTACTGCCAGAATTTTTTATGTAATGATTAATGTAATGTAATGAGAATTACAAATTCCAGTTCAGAAAATTCAACAGTTTTCCTACAAATGAAGCTTTTATCAGCACTAGTTTTTTCAGTTCTGGTAGCAAGAAAGTGACAAAATTCTTACTAAATTATCAGCCAGTATTAAGGAATGCAAGTAGCATGGGGTAAACGAAAAGGAAATTTGAAATTTTGAGCGCCGCTGAAAACCTGCCAGCTACAACACCAGTACTGACGATGTGATATACGACTGTAAGATAATTTTCGTACAGCAGTCGGTTTCAAGACATCAAAACGTCTTGCACTCAAATGGCGATCACCCAGGAAAATCAAGTTAGTAGGAAGCTTAACAGCGATTGCATGAACAGTGTGTGTGTGCGAGAAAGTGACCAATTAATTAATACTGTCACTGAATCTTTCATTTTGAATTTGGAATCATTGGTCTTCAAAAGGCACTGAAATGCGCCATGATTTCAAGAATGAAATAATTTCTAGTACCTCTAGTGTACCTCGTCTCTTATACAAGTTTACGTTCTTCAAATACAAGTCAAGAACATGGGAATAAGAAAGAAGTGGTTACAATTACAATTTTTTTCCTAGAAGGACATTTAGGAAGCTGAAATAGTAACCAGCAGTGTATCAGAACCTGTTAAATTTGTGCATTTTAGCAACGATATGGTTTCCTAACGGCATTTTCCAGTCAAGTGAGTGTGCGTAGGTGTTCTACTGAACGCCCACGAGTCTGGAACGGATCAAAACAGGCCATTGTGGCAGCAGTTCTCGTTTGGCGAAGCATTGTAGCGCCTCACAACTGACCCAGACAATGGCCTTCGTTTCCAAGTGAATGACTACAGCGAACACAAGCGGAAGCGAGAACTCAATCAAGATCTTGGTGCATGTGTTCGCATCACAGGTAATTCCGAGAAACTGGATTTTGGCAATCGGTGACAAGCTTGGTAACTGATCTATTAATAAGAAACTTGGGGTCGCTAGAAAGTAAATCCACTGCGTTATGCCATGCAATCTCGGGCAATTAATTGATCATCATGGAAGGTGATTAGTTGAATAGTCCTCCACAACTAAGACAGAAAAATGCACATTCTGTCGTTATCTCCATGATATTGAACGATTTTTTAACATGTTTATGTAGTGGTAACATGACAGCTTAACCCATGGACTACGATGTGATACATACCTACTGTATATCCCTCCAAATTTCAAATAAACGTTGAAGGACAACCTCTTTCCTCTTCGTAAAAAAATTTCCCTCATGATGGTCTGTTTAGCTTACAGAACTAAGGTAACAAAACGCCATATAAGTTGAGTATGCAAAAATAATAATGGGAGGAAACATGTTACATAATTTAATCTATAACAACTTCTACTAACTAATGATGCTGAATTTGGTGTGGGCAGCCTAGAAAATTCTCAAAGAATTGTCAGTATACCTTTAAGGACTACCAGCGTGCCCTAGTAATTCAGCAGCAAACAGCCCTTGCAATACCAAAAATACAATCAAACTTTATTACTGAGAGAATTACATGGTTATATTGTGCAACAAAAAGGACTAAGCATGTATTAGTTGAAGATCGTAATTTTTTCACAGCAGCTCAGCGAACTGTAGTTCTCGAACATGAAAAGTGCCACTTGAAACTAGGAGCCACCGAGCCGCTCGCAGCTGCTTTGTTTATAAGGCCTCGACTTGGTCCAATGGACTGCTCCAATTAATTAAAACTGCCTCTGACAAGCCAGCTTCTCAATTATTTTAATGAACAACTCAAGAACAGCTGGGGCCTCACTGTAGAACTTCCTTCCAGTGGAGAATATTAACTTGGCAGTCGAAATTTGCATGGGAAACGAAATATTGGAAACTGAGTCACACAGTTATAAAAATTTCCCCTCTCGTCTTGGAAATAAAATGGATGAATTTTATGAATGAATCTGTGTGATTTAAATATCTACGATAAATACTCATTTAGGAGTTCCCATCGAGAAACATAGGTGGTTTCGGATGTATTTATGATGCCATAGGGCATCAACAGCTGAAAAATGTCAAAGGAATGTCGACTTCATCTTTGGAACATAGCTACATTAGAATCTTGTTGATTAAATACATCCGAAAATAATAAAGTTCATGGACGTTATTAACTTTGACTTAGAAACAACGGAGTAGTCAATATACTCTTTGATTTCGAAACTCCAGTGAAATTTACTAGGTTAACACTTCATGAAATACCATTCATAAACACAACAAAAAAAGGATCACTAAAACTGTAGTCCCTACAACATGAATGCCTGAGGTATACAATTCCCGCGGATACTGCCTAGCAAATCGCTTCGACAGTATGTAAAGCAGAGGCTATTGTATCGGATCCAACGGCACTTTTACAGAATAATCACTAAAAAGGGCCATGCCACACACACTTTACAACGAGCCTATAATAATTGCGCTCGGAAGTGATCACAAAACTGCACTTCGGAATGACTTTCAGGCGGTGATTTGCGCTGCTACATTGGCTTCAGTTGGACTTTTAGCTTTAGGAGAGCACAATCATTTGCGCATTACGTGTTACAGGTCAACATTTTAAACTTTCTATAAGCTAAAACCTAGATTTTTAGGCAAAAAGTGACATTAAGGAGAGACATCTAGAGGAAGATTAATAATTTAATTAAAACAGACCAGTGCCAGGCTCTGAACAGTGCTATTGAGTGTCTTTGAATTTACACTTTTAACACGTTGACTCCGATTGCCTGATTGGTGTAAAACTTCACTTTGTACGCATAGTCACTAGAAGGATCTGAAAAAATTACAGAACCTAACCTAAGTGGTACATATACGTACCACTTCAGAGTCAACGTGTTAAATTAACACATCACGATTCCCTAGCGACTGATTTCCACTGCCCTGTTACATGTCTAATACATTCACTGTTTGATTAGATCGTAGTACTTCATATTTAATTAACCCCTCCCCTAATATCTTCGACAAACGAACCACATTTTGGCTTTACATACGTATACAACAAAATTTGTAAGACCACGCAAAGATTTAACCGTACCACAAGAATACAAAAAATGCCGCGCCGTTGGATTGGGCAAACAAACAACTGTGGCACGAAACAACAGCTAACTGCGGTGTAATGCCGCTCAACTGTTCCAAGGGAAGATACCTCACAAACATGCCCGAGACACGCTATCGGCTGAGACATCCCCAAATTGCGGCACGATGTGGTCCTGGCACTGAGACACAATGCGGCGCCACAGGCACGACATGGCGCTTTGGGCCCGTGACATCAACAAGGCAATAAAGCCATGCGTCTCAATCTGCGCTATCCGAGCTGCGTCCTCCATTATAGCGAAGGATGTCATCCATTACTCGAGCTTGACAGCGCATCCTCACTGTTCGAGATTCCTCAGGACATGAAATCCTGCAAAGGACTGAGCCTAGGACAGAGAGCGATCAGCAGCCTAGGAATGATGAGCGGCACGATCTGAGGAGCGTTTTGATGCGCAAAACGACCGTGGTGGCACACAAAGAAGTCCAGTAAAAGTTTGTGGCACCCCATCATTTTGGTAGCACTAAATACACTGCAGGAATGAGGTACTAGATTGTGCGTCGTTTCAAAATTCTGCTGTTCACGAGAATTGAGTGACACATTGCGTCATACGCAGTACTAGAATATGAATTTACCACATGAATGTGTGCGGAGAAATCTAAGAGTCCATTATCTGATGGTGCTATGGGCATCCTGTCAAAGGATTTGACTCGAACATAAGTGCAGAAAATTACGCGAGGAAACATTTTGTACGATAGTTCAAATTTCCCGCTTGGCACGACGTTCACTATCACACTAACAGCTTTCCGTACAAAACCGTATATATATATATATATATATATATATATATATATATATCTATATTTATATATACATATATATATATACATGTTGCACGAGAAGGAGAAAGCGTCGATCGAATTCATATATGTACGTACCCTTGCCTGCTGTGTACATAGTCACTATTTATGATACTAAACAGCGAACACTTTGAATATGAATACAAATGACTACAAATTCATAAATAAGAGATTTAAATGAATTTGATTACTACTTGTAAGTCCCTATATTCCATACTACCTGCATCTTGTCGGAGGAAAAAGAGCCAACTTCTAAAACATGCTTGGCAATTTCTAGAGTACGTATCATAATTTGGTGATAGTTTTACTGAAAAAGAGCTTTGAAATGATAATTCAGATTCTCCTCGCCACTCAACATTAGTAATCGCACACATTGCTTTTGGAGAGGAAAATTGAATAGCGTATAGAAATAACAGCTGACGATTTCAACAAAAGGGATACGTTTGTTTCTGCGAAAACTGTACAAGTGCAGTTTTCACAGCAGTAAAAAACCTAGATAGTAAGTCTGAAATGTTCAAAGTTCCCAATAAAGGGAGCATGAAGGTCCTTAGACAAACTTTTTCCAAGGAGCTATAGAAGCTATCGAACTTGGAGCCTCGTAGAATTCCATTCCTTTTGATGGCAAAAACTCGTCGACCGTTGCACGGTCCGCGCAACTCTCCGGAGATCATCAGGAGTATGAGGGTTTTGTTACTTGAATTTTACACTCAAACCCACATTAGTTTCAAAAGCCTGCACGATATCGGAATTCGCACATGCAGACCATCTAACACTGCCTCATCTTTCGCTATGGATTTTAGAAATAGTGGAACATTCATAATAGTTCTCTCCTGCGTCATATTGAAGACCATTTTTTGAAAATTTAGTACAATATTTCTGGAATTTTGGAATCGAAAATACGTTTTCATGCCTGAAAATTATATGTAATAATAAATATTTTAGATAAAATATTCATCTCCCGTAAAAACTGACATTCTCAAATGCAGATCGCCAAGTATTTAACATAGATAAACACAAAGAGATACGCGTATCATTACGGTAGCAATAATTTCTTTAAACAACAAAACTATATACGAGTACATGCAGTTGCAGAGGCAAACTATAGTTAATTCTTTTCATATCATAATTTCACAGCGTTATTCAAATGAGGGGCTGATGAATAAGGGGAGCTATTCCAGGGGAAATGAGATGAGAAAATTTTTATTTCGGTTTTGAGGAAATTTTATATAGAATGGAGAACTGTTTCATCGTTTTCAAGCTCAACGTTCTCAAACGTTAGCTTGACATTCATATGTTTTGGAGAGTTGTGTTTTCTTTGATGCTGAGCTACAAGATTGTCTCGAGCATTGGCAGTTGAGAATTCAGAACGGCTGGAGCTCAAATTAGGTGCCGTGTAGAGACCGAGGTTTGACAACTCTGGGTGAATAGTTGTCATTGGCTAGATTCATCGTCTTATAAAAAGGTGACCATTCGAAAGTGTACTTTATGCAATGTAATTTCTGACCAATTAGTCATTGAGTTAATTTGTGTCATTCTTTGGAATAATTGTATGAGTATAGAGGTAGGGGCATTATTTTTCACCTCTAAATTTGTTGGCATGCGAAACATTCATTATTTTATTTCGCACGAAAAGGGACAGAGTGAGGACTATGCATCATTTGCCGCCTGAAATTTTTCTACGCCATGTGCTTTGTCCACCAGAACATTGGAACGCCTATAGTTACGGACTGCGTAGGCTTTACTTACATTCCCATTTCTTGCTTGCAGTTTGTTTGTTTTCTGTAGTTGTGCAAATTATTAAGCTTATGTATTTCACTTTCATGTTTCTCATAAATTTTCTGAAGTTCTTATTTATATTAGCAGGGTGCTTGAAAAGGATGTTAGTCATATGTGCTAATCAATGTTCATGTTTTTTGTTCATTATGTTTGAGAGGAGCTGGTGCTCAAAAATTCTGACAGAACATAAAGTCAATAAAATCCTTTTCTAAACAATTAATATTACCTCAAGTTATTGGTTACTCAGTCTCCCGGACTCAAAGTGCGGTACAGTGTCTTGTTCTTCTTAACTTCTCTTTGGACACCCTACACATGCAGTGTATGTTAAATGGCAGAAAATACGAAGCAAGTCATAACTATCGAAACTGTCGGCCCATTGTTCAACAGCCACATGCATTTTAGCAGTCAAACATCTCGGGAAGCTTCTTTCTCCAGTTTTTTATTAAAGGATAATTGAAAGAGAGCAGCTTTCTCAATCTGTAGATCAGTTAGACAGAAGCACGCGTATCAATTTATTTTTGAATGTGAAGAATTTGAGAGTGAGGATCGTGCTGCAACCTGCTTGAATATTATGGCAGCCCCAAAATGTATTCAAAAAGTCGAAATGTCTCGTTACCTTAACAAAATTATTCAAGTTATTAAAACCTGCACATGAACAGAGTTGGAAAAATCTTCTACCTGTACGAGCAACAGGTAGAAAGCGAGAATTCACAAATATACACTTACGATTTGTACAATTAAAATTATATTGCACTATACTGTATATTACAATTATACAATTTGTTCTTCGGATTCGTTCACGCTACTTTTATGGGGCTGATATACTGGCTGGAAGCAATTTAAGGGAAAAAATCCATTAGATAAAATCAAACTTCGCTTGGATGAATTTAAATTTTGCTTTGATGAAATCTAATTGAAAGTAGCGTGAACATACATAGATAACGAACGTCCTAGCGTTCACAAGTGGTTTTAAATTTGCAGTTCCTAGTACCTGACAGAGTAATATTTTTGACATAACGATTTGATGATCATTGTAAAGGTTTGTTTTCTTCACAGTTAGCTTCGCAGAATTGAACGGTCCCTGAATAACTTTCATAGAAATATATATGATATAGATTTTAAATTTAAGCCGTGCATAAATTTAAAAGAGGTTGATTTATTCCAAACATGTGTCATTAGTTTAACATTTAAACGCAATTTATTATTACTTCTAAGTATCATAACTATGACAATACCGCAACTCACATCCAATTAGGATACACAACGACTTAAAGCTACGATAATTGAAGAAAATTAAACATCTTCTTTCTTAAAGAGTTGGAGATTAGTTTGAACATATGCTTTAAAAGGTATATTGCGTGCTTTTATGCACGCTTGAATGAGAATTATGCCTAAGCTTTGTAGTCTGAACCGTATCACAACCTGAACAAATTGAATTGAAATGATCCTTTGTTTAGGTTAACTACAGAACAAAGAAAAATAGCTACAACCAGACATGTGACTTCCCTCAAACCGGAGGCAGCGTTACTGAACATGTATTATTTTCCAGAAATGAGAGTGAAAACAAGTCCTTTAAGACTTCTTGGGGTCTATTAAATAAATTTCTGTACTAAATCCTTTTTAAAAGCAGGAACTATACAGGTAAGTTCAACTTTGTCACTCACTTATACAGGGAGCAGCAACGCAAATTATGCAATATAACTTCCTTTTTTCAAAGCGCTTTGCTTTTAAAAAGAGAAGAAGTTATGTTGCTGTACTCTGTACAATGGTACTGACCATTATTTTAGTCAATGATATGCATAAATACGGTCGACCTCTCACTATTACAGTATCTACGACGGCATGTTTCACCCTCCAAAAATGCTCTTTCAATCGTCACAGAAAACGTTCACAAAATCCATCAATGCGTTTCTTGAGCGTAGCAAGCTGAGGATTGGACCACCTGAGAAGGCATTTGCTTTATATTGTTTGCGCTTGAAAAGGATCGTTCACTGCAGGATTTTCCTGTCATTCATGTCCGTTCTGGTGGCCTGTGACCGCACGGAATACAGACACGCTTTTCTGGGCGATTTAACGGTGAAATTGAACTGCTCTCGTGCCCAAAATAGTGACCTAAACATTTGTTTTCCTGATGCTTTCAACGGTATCAGAAAGCTAATTTATCTGAACAAGAGAAGTTCATGAGCAGGGATTACGTTTTACATATTTTAAGCGAATTTACTTGAGAATAATGAAATTTGTTGATAAATTAATGAACAGCTTTTTAGAGTATATAAAATTAATGTATTTATATGAATAGGCGAAGTTTTGAAGAGAACAAGTCAGAAGCGTCGCCAGAAGCCGCACTGGGAGCTCATTCAAAACATTTTCGAATTAGGAACTAAATTTGGCACGAACAGTCCTGCCAAATTTGGTGAGCGACAATAGACAAGGCATGGCAAGGCACTAAGTGATGTGTTAGAGAAATGCACGCATAAGAAGCCACCCAAGAGGAAGAGTTTCTGTTCGATATTTTGTTGTTGCATGGATGTGTATGTTCAGTTGACGCATTCAAAAATATTACTGGGAATAATACTTGAATAAATACATCACGGAAAATAAGTCTCATTGTGTCGTATTACTGATCAGTGCGGGCATCAGTACAAGGCAACAATTAAAAATTTCGTAGTTTATTCCTTCTCGTAGATTATTAATCTCAACTGTATTGGTTGCAGTACGGGTATTTACATCCTGGAAATTAACTTTAGCTTAATGAAATTTGACACGGTTTGTGGAAGTATATTGGAGCCTTTATTCAAGATTATTCCTAGTCTGGCATTAAGTCTTGCGTTGAGCGTTGCATTTAGGTTTCATATCAATAGCATTTTACAATGGAAGCAACTCAAAGCCTCTCTTTCTCTACCTGAGAAAACACTTCATTACTCATTTTTGAACGAAAAATATTCCCACATTCATCTCAAGAACTAGGCTTGCATAGAAATGCTCTCGCAAGCGCCTCGTGGAGCATCACAAATCTTCCATTTCTCTATGCCGGCAGCTCGCTTGGTTTGTGTCCCTGCAGCCAGCAACACAATAGTTAATTCAGCACCCGATAACCTATTTTAGAAGGGACACCGTGCCCTATTGAGAGGCCGTGCAGTGACCATACAGCTTGTAATTGCATTTGTTGCTGTTGTGTCGGGCGCTAAAACAGAAACGTGCCAAATAAAGGAGAACGCGGTGGTGTCGGTGCCAGGAGGCTTTCGGGACCGCAACACCAAATCGATCTGTTCACTGAGTAAAGCGCTAAGAAAATAGTGTAGAAAGTAATAAAGTTCTTTGCGACCACACGGACAGCATGCAGAGCACACATGTATAATATGAACACTAAAATTATACTGAAATACTTATAAAATAATGTATATCATCAGAATATTGATTTTATTTCATTAGTAGGATGTTTACAGCTCATCTCTTGTGACGTTTTAAGGAAATATTTACGAGTAATTATTTTGAAATCGATAATAGGGAACAAATGATGATAACCTGAAAATAGCGAATATAATGATTTCAGCTGCTGACTAGAATATATGGTGCCTATACTACAATTGAGAGGACAGCTTCTTGCTGAAATACTTCAGTAGTTACGACATTCGATACAAATGAGGAATGTACTCGTACACTATACTAGTAGACTTGAGTGTACGCAAGCCGAGCTCGAGTCCAGATCTTCCGCGCCATCGTTGGGGCTGAGTGCATAAACAGGCGCTTGTGTTCAATTGTTTGTGGGAATTGTATACAAAGCTCACAATAATAGCGAACTCGTATACTGGACACTCTTTCCATGGAGAGGTAAATTATCAGCGCATGTTATGGATTTATCATTGTAACATTGAGATCATTTTCTATTAGAAGTCGGGTATAGTCTTGAGACAGCTCACCATACCCCAACTAGATAGTTCCCGTGGAAGTTCCACGGTTCAGATTTTACTAATTTGAAATTATTATAAAGACGAATACATCAAAGATTTACGACGATTGATTGTGTTTTGAATTAATATTTTTCATGAATGTATACAGAACTAATATTCTGTATTTATCTACCGATATCATGGTCGTGTAGGAGAAGAAGGCGAATAATGGGAAAAATGGTATATTTTATAGCAATCCAGCGCCTTTGGTATCCACAATACAATGTTTATAATACATGTAGAGCCATTTTGATTTCCGTATAACAATTTTTCTCCAGTAATATGTACATACAAAGTAATGGGACGCACACACACAGCTAGAGTGAAAGAGATATAGAGCTAGAGAGAGAGTGATGGATATACACTGTCTATTATATAAGTAGAAACTTTAATCGTGACGCTTTCTCAAGTCATTCAACACTTGGGAAAATGTTTCTAAGGTACTACTTCTCCTGTACATATCAACTTTAGTCTGCAGTTTATTGCGTTATGCTAAAAATATGTGACGTATATATTTGAAATTTTAATGCGGCTTTGCGTATCAATTAATCTTTCATTCAATTCCGAAAATATAGGAGATACAAGCCTTTAATGCCAGCCGCAGTTTTGTGCCTGAAGAATTGTGTAGGCGTTTAAAACTTTTGTATTACTTACACAAAAGTTTTATAAAAAGTTTTTATAAGCGGCAGTTCATAATAGTTTTGTATAACATATTTAAGTATTTTGTGTACTTCTATAATGAGGCCACAACAACTTGTTAATAATACATCTCGGAAATCAGTAGTTTCGTTTCTCTATCAATTGTATCTTTTGAAATTAGAATATGCAGACTACAACACGTTATTGGTTATTATATTAATAATTACTAGAGCATGAAGGCCCACATTTATTTGGTATAAATAAGTACAGGCCTTTATGCGATATTCAGCCGTATTTCATAACGTGCTGTAAAACGTTTGGTCCCATAATCTTCTAATCTTGAACAATACTTACAAGAAATTATGTACATTCTGAAAACAGAGATTGTATTGCGCAGTAGTGGAATTTAAAATTGTAATTTCCAAACCTAGTTCAGAGAATCTTTACTCGACAAAACGACAGAAAAATGTTTTTCGTGCTGTCAAGGAGTAACATAAAAAGTACAAGATTACATTAATCACATTGTAGAACCACTTTCTTTCGTGATGGAGGATAAGAGGCAGCGTTGATTTCAGCATCGCGCGGTGAAATAGTGAAACAGAAATTCCAAATTCTTCCTCGAGAGACTGGGCACTGAGGACCAACCTTGTCTCTGTCATGCTCGGCCCAATGAAATTCCTAGCCTAAAGACAGGAATGCCAGGGACAATTGGCTAGCATTCCCGCTCGAAAATAGCGAACAATTTTAGAAAACGTTCCAATTAGGAGCTAAACACCCGCAGGTAATGCAATGCTGCCAGCGTATGCGCCTTGCAAATGAGATGGCCTCCATGGGAGATCAAAGCCGAGCAATATTCTTCAGATCACATTCAAGCATTTCGTAATTAAGAAAACAAAGGGATACCAAATAATTTGATATTCTTCGATACCGATAGTATATGTTGCAGCCTCAAATCAACTTACTGGAACTTTATACATTTGGGCATTTGATACTCACTAGGACTTGACGCCCTCTGCGACTTGACACCCCCTGCGACTTGCTGCCAACTAGGACTTGCTGCCAACTAGGACTTGCTGCCAACTAGGACTTGCTGCCAACTAGGACTTGCTGCCAACTAGGACTTGCTGCCAACTAGGACTTGCTGCCAACTAGGACTTGCTGCCAACTAGGACTTGCTGCCAACTAGGACTTGCTACTAATACTTGATGCTTACTTGGGTTTGATATGATGCCTTCAGTATTAACCAGAATATTTCAGTGAGCCTAGGCTTCTCCTCTCTGGTACGACACACAGTGTACGACACGAGCACACACCCCAGGGCTGGCAATCCAGTTCCCAAATAGCAAATGGCAGCGCTAATTGTCATCGTGTTCGGGATAAAAGAAACAATTTCAAGCCTTTTACTGGTTACGTGTGTTCCCTTCACAAGTGAATCCGGACGCGAATTGTATTCACAATTTTAACTTTGCATCGTGTTTTTTATTGGGAAACACTACAAAAAAATTATCTTACTAGGTATCCAAAGTTTACATTGTCGCTCTAAAACACATTAGAAAGTGCTGCAATATGGATTGACAATTTACGAAATACTTCCCCGAGGTTTTAATTCACTAAACATCTTGCATCGTTCTGACTTTCTTGGTCATTGTAATAAGTCATTTTGGTACGCGAAGGGTGCTAGTTTCCAATTGATTTGAACACATTTAACGAATTCAGACCTAAAAAACTAAAACTCTGAATTACATAAAAAAATTTTAACGTTTCATACCAGGAAAATTAATACTTGACGCTGTTCTGTGTGAATTCAGCGCAGTGGAACTTCTGTATCAAACTCTAGGAGCTTCGTTATTCCCGACTCGCACTCAAAAAAGGGGTCATACATGGCTTCCACTCTCCAATTCCAACTTCTAGAAATTCCATTTTGCGGTAGAAGTCTTCCAGCCCTTTATGTGCGTTTTTCTTTATAAAACACGAAACACAAAGCTAATTATTCGGGGTTTCTACATGGATAATTAATCCACGTTACATACAAGACCTTGATCCGGGTATGTACACGATACAGACTGCGCTATTTCGGTAACTTTGTTTATATACTCAATCAGTCACAATACATTTCAAACGAGACCGTTTTTAAGATTGTATTTGAAGTAGACTAAAATATGCACCTGTAGCTTATTTTCGATCCCAGTGAGCCGGACGTTGGAGAGATGTACACAGCCCCTGTGGGAGGTCCCAGTAAGAGCCCCGACCGGTTTCATTTGGTCGAAGGCCATTATGCCTGAAGAATAGAGAAGTTCTTTGCTTATCCAGCGTTAAAGCGTGCACTGACTCCCGATATTGAAGACTTACTCCAGAATATTGATGAGCTTCGGGGAATATCTTGGATGCTAAAAAGAAATGATAAGAAAAGGCTTACACCAAGACTTTGTGATGTCGCTAAGTTCATGTATGAAATATTGAGTAGGTGTTGTGATGAAGCATGGTAGCGTTGAGCGAATGAATTTCAGTTGGTAAGCTATATTTTTATCTGAATTCGTTCTATTTTGAATAAGTCAAATGCCGTGACGAGTTATTCTTAAACCAATATCAAGCAAACAGAAACGTATTTTTCAGTCCCTTACAATTTTATATGGAGAGATCACACAGCTCATGAATTTAAATTTGAATTAATTGGAAATGAGAAAACCATTTTATTTGGCGATAACTTAATTTATGTCCATTAGTTATTGATAAATTAAGGAAAATATAAGGAATATTCACCACAAATTAAGCAATAATTAATGATCATTACACTAACTCCCTTAGCCCAATGTTTTCATGATGGATGATATATCAGAGCTAACGAATAGATAGAGAGTATATATTTTTCTTAATCAATAATACTGATAGCATTAGCAATAATAACAATAATGAAATTAACGACAACACTAATACCAGTAATACACCCTGGTATATGCCATCGTTGACGAGTTCAGCCGTTCACGAGATAAAAGGCAGGACGCTTGTTTAAGTTGTCTCTACGAGTAGCAATCCTGCTCATGTAGCAAGCGACTGTGGATAACCTATCGTAAAGTTAGTGGGTACTTGAATAGTAATTATTGGTGAGGGAATAAAATAGCTTAAGTTTACATTGTGTGAGTACTTTTGAAACATGAATTGAAGTTGTATATTAACCCACCATAGCATTTTTTACAGTTTTCAGAGCACTTCTGCACATATATTAGGAAAAGTTTTGAACAAAGATTAATGTTCAACTCAAACCACGTGTTATATACTGCATATTGCGTTAACTATAAATTATATCTATTGGATGTCACAAGTGTACATTATTGTAAGACTTTTTCCCCATCAGCAACCTACTTAATAACCCCGAAAAAAATATCGACCGTCATTTTTTACCGATCTAAAATTTTTATGGACACAATTTTGAACATTAGTTCAGTAAAATAAATTAGAACGCGTGATGATGATCATAGAAATTTAGAACAAAAACTATTGCCTGCTCTATATCAGAATGGATATGTAGTACGGATATTGTTTCAACTAGAAAGCGTTGCAATGAAAGTCTATAGGTACATCGTCGTCATGATTTATTCGTAAATCATCATCATCATCATTCGTAAGCTGGCAGACTTGTTCTAGATTGTTCATCACAGCTGAGAATCACTAGATATCTTCAAGCATCTGAAAAAGAATCTGAATGTTTTATCTGAGAAAGGTTACAGTTTCTCCCGAAGTCGATAGTTCCACAAACCTCAACTGCAGTTGCAGCGCTAGAAATTAATACGTCGAACAGAGCAAAGCGGGTTCCGTGTAGTCAGTAGCCTTACCAACGAGTCGCAATAGGTACCATCGTCATGCAATCGAAGTAATTTCGAGGTACGATTCAAGGCAACACCCTTGCTGCCTTCCACACGAGAAGATGAAGCCATTCGGTAATTTGCAAAGTTTTCAACGTAGCTATTCGGCGCGCTTAACGAAACATCCGAATATAACCGCGAGAGAAAAATTGAGGCTAGAAATATTTGGACAAGAAGTTGATGAGCCTCCTGAGGCCAATTTTACAATTCCAACATCCCACTTTAAGTCAGAGCTGGGAAAACGGTCGTCCGTAACCGCAAGTAAACGAAATCCTCGCTCCCTGGTAAATAAATTCGTTTCCTCTCTGCGGCAGCGCTAGTGGCTGTCCAAATTGCATTCTGGGTAATCCAGGCCGTATATTTGCCTCTTTTTCCGTGGAAAAGGCATCTGAGTCTCTTCTTAAGAGAGGCACAGACTCTTTTGAGCAGCTTGATGGGGTCATTCAACTTTTGATGAAGCAAATCGGGATATTTGCTAGTATAATCACCAATTGGCTTCCTTTGTTGAGTGCGCGTATATCAGCCTCGGAAACACTGCTTTTTATAGATATGCATAAGTCGAAACCCAACGTTTTTCACTCGGTCTCATACCTACACTCAGAATTTCGTCTGTAATGTCCTATATTAGAGGATGAGTGAGCAGTGACAGCATGAAACTAGGTAATGGAAAATCAGAGTAGTTTTTCCTGAGTAAATGAATTACAAAAAGAATTGGTTATAATTATGATTCTGTAGGGATAAGAAATGAAAAATTGTATTATAGTTAGAGAATTTTAAAAAATTTATGCTAAAGTTCTTTTGTGTTGTAAGAAACAAAAATACAAATTATTGTTTCTATTATGTAATTTGAGTAACAATGTAATTTTATTACATTGTTAATCAAATTACATTTTTTTTCCTGATTAAAAGATATAAAATTGTTCGTAGGTATGGAACAGAAAAGAGAATAACGAATGTCTTCTATTTCTCCAAAGGTGAAACTGCATCAAGTTGAGGAAATTTTGATTTACATTGGACTCAAAACATACGTGACGCGTTATAGCAATTTTAAAAAGTTCTACATTTATTTTCAAGTGTTTATAAAACATGATCTGAAACTTATGTCACTTCAAATTGAAAAATAAATTCAACAATGTGCCCACAATGCTTATGTTTTAATTACAAATTTAATGAGGGTAAAGTTTTTTTTATAAAACAAAGCGTCTTGTGTAAACTGCAGTGTTTGATTTCAGACGTATCTCTGGATGAAGCACGCTTGCACCTCAAACATCATGATCGGTGCAAGGCTAACTAAAGGTTCCATTTAAATACGCTTTCTAAAAACCAATAGGAATACACGACTATCTTTTTTTAGAAAAAATATGAAAAATGAAACTCTACCATGCTTGGAATGTTCAGATCATGCTCATTCTCACATATTCAATGAATGAAAATCCTGGCCACGGATTCATTTGAACACTGCTGATGAGAGTCTAACTCACAAAACATTTGTACAAAAACATGATCACAAATGCTAAATCCAGACGATTCTGAGCCTCTCCTTTATGATTGTTAAGTTTTCAATTACTAAAAACTTCAACATCTCAGTTAGAGATGAACGACTTGACGGAAAATAAAATAATAAGTATGTACAGGGCTTAAACGGCCGATTATATTATCACTGAATACAAATTGATTCTAGTGTAAAACTATATTACCAGAGCCAATGAATGCAGGGAAGAAAGTTTGGAAAAAATGTACATTAGAAACGAGAATTCCTTTAATCTCTATAATATCTCAGAAGAATGTTCTTCTTTTAGCTCAGAAGCAGAGCATTGTTCATTGGAGCATTTTCGGCTTCCACGTTTTTCTTAACGCTGTTTTTCCGAGTTCTCAGCCCACAGTTTCTTCAAGATGCTCAGAGGAACGTCCAACTAGTCCTTTCATTTCATTTCTTCTCTTGATCAAGAGTTTTAAAGAGTTGACCATTCTTGCACCCAGAGAAGAAGAAGATAAATGAGCTTTAACATTTCCGTCATAAGGACTTGCACCAATAACAATGTACTGATTTTTGCATTAACTACTAGAATAATTGGTATGTTGAACACGTGTACGTATTGACAGAGCTCTAAATATTCTTCCTATGCAATGTCCAATTGTGATTCTCATCTTAACACGTTGACTCCGAAGTGGTACGTATGTGTACCACTGAGGTTAGGTTTTGTAATTTTTTCAGATCCTTCTAGTGACTATGCGTACAAAGTGAAGTTTTACACCAATCAGACAATCGGAGGCAACGTGTTAAACCGTTTTCTTAGATCATTTTCTTGCCACGTCGCTGATCAGGTCGCGGCAGCTTCTAGGGCTGGCAGTAGACGCTGCCGCTCCTCCGACGTTTCGGGCAGCTAATCATTCTCTTCATTAGGGCGATCAAGATCAGTGGGTCCGCTTTATCCCTCGGCCACTTCGCTTTATCCCAGCCAGGATCAATATGAGCTTTTTATCAGTGTTTTAAAGCATAAGTAATGCTTCAATAGAGGCGTGAAAGCTTCGCCAACAACGCTTTAAGATGAGTATCCGAAGCTGTGCGACATCGGAGCTTCTGCCGTCAACTTGGCTAGAGTGTCGCGGAGGGAGAGCTTGTGAAGCTTAATATGAATTTAGTACTACTGATAAATTTCAATCCAAAAGTAACTAACGATTCATGTTTGAATGCATGTGAGTTATTGCATGCTGAGGAACGGTGAGGGACGGCTAATAAACGTAGGGATGTATCGTAAACTATCATCTAGCTAAGAGAAAAAGTACGTTTTTGATTCAGTGATGGAGTAAAGACGACTCATAAAAATGTTTGCGTTCATTCTGAAAATTATATTTACTTGCATAGTAATTTAAACGTAGAGGCACAATCAAACCAGAGTTATAAAATATTCAAAATTATATAAGAAAAAATGAAAGAAATGGGGAAAAAGAAAAAATGTACATACATATGACCAAAGGCCAAAATCGACACATGCAAAAGGGAAAATTATTCATGTAACTAGTTAACTTTAAATGTACACACTGTTAAAGAGCTTTGCAACACAGAGCGTGAATTAAACTCTGATCATAAAAGTTCCAACTATTCATCTGCGTACTACGTGGGTCCTTACATGGCGCACTGAACAAGAATCCAGCCTCTGACCATAAAGTTTCTTGTGCTTTATCTCATCGTAGAAAAATATATTTGTAACATTTCAAGTAAGTAAAATAATGTAGCGCGTCACCCAATAGTGAGTAAGGATAACATTGCAAGATCTTATTTTATAGTTAAGATAAGAGGTATATGACAATCTAAAACTTGTTGTAGAAGGTTAGCCGAAGATATCATTTGTTGATGTACATCATGCACAATTGAATTCGTATAAACAACGACAGTATTATTCTTTGTTGCAGGGATGAAACCTGTTCCTTTGAATGTTTTTACAAGAAGAATAAGACTAGAAGATCGATCGCAAATGAAGGTAGACCTATTACCAAAGCAAATAAATGGGCTTTATTTCTCTATTGACCCATACTATATGACAAATCTCTTAATTGTTACAGTATTGGGGATAAATGAGAAGAGTAATAGTAATATCCATTTATGTTCAAAAATCTACTTTGAAGAATAAAAAGGCTTTACCCACTCGGTTGAATATCGGAAGATAGAAAAATGAAGTTCGTCCATGCCCTAAGTTGAAAGTATGTTTTATTTCACTATCTTAGTTAACAAGAGTAGAACTGCTCCTCATCACATTACTGTGATACATGAGGATGGAACACCGCTATTTCTGGGACTATTTAATAAGGCCAAGCGAACAAGCTTGGAAGATGAACTTTCTCCAATCAGATACAACCGAAAGGTAATGCGACAATACGAACTCGTCAATCGTGCGTCAATGTTTTCTACAGTTCCAGAAATCTTGAACTAACGCGACTTTTTTTGGGACAAATCACTAACTATAAAGGGTTCTACACTGTCTTTAGGTTTAGGTTATAAACAATGTTTTTTTAAATGGGCAGAGAAGTCTAACAACCAGTGCAAAAAGTTATCGTTAGGGTTTTTGGATAATGTAAAATCAATAAGATTGTAGTTTAACCCTTTTCTGTTCATTGAAACTTAGTACTCACATTAAATTTCATATGCAGACAAATTCATATTGCTCTCTTGGCTTTTAATTATTGAGATTTGAATAGTGGCCTCTTAAGCGGATAGGAGTTTAACTGAACTCCTTTACAGAGAGCAAATATCCTAATTTACGTTGCTTTCAAATAACACGTGCTCCTTTTAATTCGTTTTTTTGATTATGAATTCAGAAATCTAAGTTGATGTTGACCGAGATTTTGCTCCCCTTATTTCTTATCACGTCCCCCGTACATTTAACTCTCGTACTGCGTTTCACAACTTCCCTTTCACCGTAAAAAAAATGTCGTGGCTTCTCAGTCAACTTTTTTGCAGTATATTCTGTTAAGCACGTTTCACTTCAAAAAATGTCGGCTCCAATCCGAACATTTTATGTTAATTAAATGGGCGGAGTAGTCTAGTATGGATCCTTTCGTATCCCCTTTTTTTCTAATTAGGCGTAAAATTAATTTCAATAGTAATTTTTGTTTCAAAAACAGTTATTTACCAATAAAATTAAACTTGCGACATAGTATGTATGGACTTTGCCGCTTAGTCGACAAATTTAATCCTGGGAAACAATTCGTCCGTGGGAGCCACCAGATCTTAATAGGCGCGGGAAAATCGTGCGCTTCTACATGCAAATAAAATTTCGGAAACATGAGAGTTGAGAAACTTCATACTCAGCAGGCGATATATTTATCATGAAAAAGCTACACGTATGATCTCAAAGGAAAATGGCAACTCTTATTATTAATAATGAACCTAAATCTTGGGAACAGATCAGCCAAGCTGAGGTAAACTTAAAGCGGGTAGCATTGGAAACCTCTTCCGAAACTACGATCCCAAGGCAAGCTGAAGCAAACAGGCTGTCGAAATACCACCACCTACCAAGAGTTCAGGAATCCTATCCTACACGCAAATTTGCGAAACAACGCAGCAGACCGATCCTCATCAGGCTACTTATTCAGTAATTCTTATCGCAGAACGATGTTGTCCTGCTTTCAGAAGCGCCACATCATTGTGTTTTGATTTTATCATGCATTGCATTCTAAGGAAAAACACGTCAAAAAAGTCAACATAAAACATGTTCATTTTCAGTTATCTATCTAAACTGGTTTCCAAACCAAGATAATTGTTTGTCTCAAATCTATGTTGAACATCATTCTCGGAGTAATTTTTACATGATTGTAGGATCAGTAAATCCACACGTAGACTAAGCAAATTCAGCCGTTTATCTTCATAAAACTCGGCAGTATTGATGGGTCCATTGATTATTGAGGATAGCATTTGAGGCCGTCAACACCTGAGGTAGGGCAGAAGACCACCTATTTTTGCGAGCAACAATACATGCGGGCTTCATTATGCAGGCAGATAATTATCGCTTTTAGTACGCAGCTGGAGGCTGCTTCTGCTGATGCTCCACGATACGCTTACCGGCGCTGCAAAGCTTCAACCTAATGAATGAATATGAAGCTAATGGATTAGAGGTCTTTAGTGCTATTTATTACTAGGCTAGAGTAAAAATTGTAACGGCTGAAAGACGGTAAAAAGACATTGGGAAATGCCGTCTTCAAGACTTTAACTCATCAAGCCAGAATCTTCTGCTCCCTTCTTAATGTTTAATGAGGCGAAACAAATTGTAAAAATTAAGTATCACTCCAATAATTGTAATGGCAACAATTTCATGGTTAAATTTCAAATTTTCTAATAATGTATAATAAATAACTACATTAGTTGCAAGACTGCGGACACACACCCTATACGAATGGAGGATATAAAGAACGAACGTTAATAAATGTATTATAGTACATCTATTCATTCTAACATTTCGTTCAGCTATGGCAGCCTTCACTGTGCTACATAACTTACACGCAGTCTTTTCTCATTACCTAAAGTTCTTATCCGCCGTTCTCGACGACACTTTCTAATTTTCATAATTTTCAAGTTCTCCACGTCCCATCTTTTCTGAACAACTTATAGTTTCTATCCGTGGGGAAGTTAAGCTCTTCAGACGCTTTTAACGAAGCTCAACTATGAGGTGTTGATGTGCGCAAGATTTGAAGAATTACCATGATTTTGAGCGGGCTAATTACGCGAGTACTGCTGCGTGCGGCTGTGATGAGGCGCAGTATTTCACAAGTGCCGCACCCACAGAACTTTGAGCTCCGGCAGCAGCACAGCCAATCTTAACAACGTGAAATTAGCTCAGTTTTCAGCGCGCATTAGTCAAATTAACGCTGAAGTCAAAAGCTTGGATTTGCCAGTGGAAAAGAGGACTGGTCTTGGTGCAGATCTTTGAATGCGACTCGAGGAAGAGTGTACTACTCAACTCCAGTCGAACTGAATTCATTATCACCTTTAGTAGCTGAAATTTGGCACTAGAGAAGTCGCAACCTTTTTCATCAACTACTAGTACAAAGCCCTGATGAATATGAGAGAAGATTTTTCTGGAGCCGATGTTGTGTATTCAAATCAAATTTTGAGATTGAAATACTGGACGTAGACTGTAGAGTTTTGTCAAATACTCATTGGCGTAACATATAGTCTATAATTTATTAATAACTTTTAAAATGATTTGTAAGCTTTTCAGAATAGTTAAGTTGTCTTAATACATAAATGTTTGAGATATGCAATTTCTGATACTGCTGTATGCAGCTGGTGCTATGTTACTTGCACAGAGCAACGCGAATGCTGCTGGATACAGCAGAGAAACAAGCGAGTTTACTGGACTTCCGATTGTGATCATTCCGTGAAGATTCAGGACAGCGTTATGAGGATACTTGTCATTACTTAATCAGTACATGCCTATGGCTTATTAACTACAATTTTATACGTAAATTTGTAGCTCATTAACTACAAATTTACATGCCTACTGCTTATTCATTACTATTCTAAATGGTTGCAGTTCGTTAACTACTATTCTACATGGATGCTGTTGCTTACTATTATTCTACAAGGCTGCAGTTCGTAAACTACTATTCTACATGGATGCTGTTCGCCAACTACTATTCTACAAGGGTGCTGTTCGCTAACTATTATTCTACATGAATGCTGTTCGCTAACTACTATTCTACATGAATGCTGTTCGCTCAGTACTATTCTACATGGATGTTATTTGCTAACTATTCTACATGGATGCTGTTCGCTTACTATTCTACATGGATGCTGCTCGCAAACTGTTATTCTGTTTGGGTACTGCTCATAAAATACAAGATCATACACAACTTTTTAGTAGATACAATACTATATATCTATTTCTCGCTATTTACAATATTTTGATATCTCTCATTGACTGCGATATGATATGAAAACGTTTCATTAACTATAGTGAGACAAACACATTTCGTGAGCTACAACATTGCGTTAATACTCTTATTTCACATGAACTTGAAATTCACTATAACGTAATAAAAAACTCGTTAACTACTATAACACATAAATTCACGGTGCGGCAACATACCTTCATTTTTTTCAAGGCAAAGCGCCCTGAATTAAGAAAGCTATGTTGCTGCACTCTGTATTTATCAAACTACAGCATTATATAGCTGCTGCTCATTAGCGACATCATACGGATACTTATTGTCAACACTACATAGTTCCCTGGGAAATTCTATGGTATAGATTTGACTAATTTGAAATTGCTATAAAAGCGAATGTATTAAAGCTTAACGACGAATTATTGTGCTTTAAATAAGTATTTTTCATGAATATATACAGAAATCTCATTCTGTATCTTATCTACCAATAACATTGGAGTCAATGAGAAGAAGGCTAATAACAGGAGGAAATGACATTTTATAGTAATTCAGCGCTTTTGATATCCACGATACAACGTTTATAATACATTTATACCCGTTCTAATATCAGTTCAATAATTTTTCTTTAGTAATAGATAGGAGGTAATGGAACGGACGCACACTGAGAGATAGAGATGCACTGTTTATTATACATGTAGAGTAGATAGTTCCCGTGGAAATTCCACGGCTTAGATTTGAATAATTTGAAATTATTAAAAAACGGAAGTATTAATGATTTAGAACGAATTATTGTGCTTGAAATGAAAATTTGTCATGAATATATGGAAAAATTTCATTCTGCATCTTATCTACCGTTAACATGACCAAAATGGTACCCATGGAAATTTCACGGTTTGAAAGCGATACAATTAAGGATCGGTGAAATAAAATAAATATTTTTCAGTTTTACCCGAGGTACTATCAAAATCTGAATATTTTTCATAAATATATATAGAACTTTCATTTTGTATCTCATCTACCGATAACATGGCCGCGTAAGAGAAAAAAGTTAATAACGCAAAAAATGGATTATTTTATAGTGACCCGGTGCCTTTGGTATTCACAATACAATGCCTATAATACATGTATACCTGTTCTGATTTGAGTTTTATCATTTTCCTTCCATAAAAATAGGAAGAAATGGGACGTTCATACACAGAGATAGAGAGACATTGTCTATTATACATACTAGTGTAATGTGTACCAGCAAAATTCAAGATCTATGAAGTAAAATACATTTTTCATTTTAACCCGTGGTATTATCAAAATCTGAATACTTTTCATGAATGTATACAGAACTTCTATTTTCTGTTTTATCTACCAATAACAGGGCCGAGTGGGAGAAAAAAGCTAATAACAAAAAAATGGCGTTTTTTATAGTGATCCGGTGCCTTTGGTACCAACAATACAATGCATTGTATTGTCCAGTACAATGTGTACCCGTTAACTTTGCCATACGAGCATCATTGCTTCGTCTTGCCATTTCGCGTTGTTCGTCCGATAATCTTCGGCGTCTTTCTTGCTGTCGAAGTCTTGCTGCTTCTCTCTTACGGTTGGACACGTTTCTATCCATGTTGGCCTTTTTTGCTGGAATTTTATTCTGAAATATCCTCTATTATCTCTTTGAAGCTTTTCAAGAAAATCACAATTCCGAAAACAATAACTCAATTTCCAAAATCTTTCACCATATACTAAGTGGTAGCCAGGTTACTGGCCAAACTAATTTAAAATATTTCTTTTCGCACTATCAATTAAAAATATCAAAGCATCATGATGAATTTCAACAGAAAAAGGTCCAAAGAAAATTTCTATTTGTAAAAATAAACCGATTGTGTATTCTGGATACCATACTGCAAGTGAAAGGGAATTGAATTGCCACTGAAAAATAATGTAATAGAATGATTTCTTGTATTTCTTAAGCTTTATCCTTGTTGCTATGAAAGCTATCGATTAGAAGAGTGTGACACATGGACAGACAGATAGACGGAGGGACGGACGGACGCGGCTCTTATTATAGTATAGATTTACAAAGGACAAACGTTTTAATTTAGTATTTCTTTAATGAAAACATTCCTAGTAAAAACCGAGTTTTCTACTGCTGCAATTGACTCTGCAATTCGTGTCATATTCGGGTACAATGTACTCGAATCATAGGGTAATACCCCGCCGAACTCGGCATCTACGATACGGACTCGAGTATATAAGGCTCTGGATCTCTCTAATTTTTTTGAAAGTGACACGTAACATATAAATAAATAAATATGTAAACAAATATATAAATATATAAATAAATGAATATATAAACACACGACGGACATTCTTGGTATTAGATTAGATTTCCTTCCTAAGTAATTTTTGCGTTAGTACTGGGACGCAATTTCTTCTTTAGGTGACTCAACTTTCAAAACGCACCCAAAGAAAGCGTCGTTAGTTAGGGATTAATTATTTGTTAAATTTCCTCATAATTTAGCACATTTTACAGTGTCAAATTAGTATCAAATGTCTCCAAGCAAAAAGAGGGGAAAGATTTTTCTGTAAAACTCGACTACCGGCTTTTACGCACTCTATCCAGAAACATGGTTACCACAAGCTGTTCCACAAACGTCCTGACATTCATATCACTAGCATGAACACAAACTGCTGATAACAAATCGACGATGTTCGTATCTTAGATACCACAAGTGATGGGCAGGTATAGCCTTGTGTAAGAGTAACAAATTTGTTAAAAGTTTACGCTTTCCCGTGTTTGAGGTACTTCTAGACCAGAGGATGCCGCGAGTTGAAAGTCAACGTTTAACATAGGAGGTATATGTAGTGGGCACCATCTGGGTTCTTGCACTGGGGCTTTGAAGTGATGACTAATTTAAGGAAAATTTTAATAGTAAAATTTTTATCGGTACGGTAAAATATGTTAGACGTACAGAATTTCTTGGTTTGTGATGGTAAGGATGTATTAGATTTACTACCCTAAGATTAATGATCCAAAAAATTTAAAGATGTTACGCCAGTGATCACAGTTTGTGGTGCTCTTGTAGTAGCACTGTTATCTGTAGTAAACATGTTAGCCCAGCTAACTGCTCTCGGCTACTATCATAAAGAATAAATAACTTATAAAATCAAATTTAACGAAAGTTTCTTCACTAGCGCACGCAAAATAAGAGTTTTACAGTTGAATAAGTAATTTCTTTGAATGCAGTGGAAAATAATGATTCATCTCCGAAGCTAAACTCATAACACCATTCTCCTTCCAGCACCATTTTACTTCTCTCTACACTGAAAAATTAGAAGTAATTTAAAGAACAGATAAGATGAACGCACGACCTAACGATTATTGACATAATTAACAGAATCTTTAATAATTAACAATTTGTCATTGGAGACAGCATCATCCAAGGACAAAAAACTGAGTTTAAGCAGGGGTTAGACGAGCATAAAATTCTCTGCCGCCCCAAAATACGACTTCCCGAAGCAGTCCACCTAGTAGAAGATCTACGATGCAAAAAGGAGGACATAGTTATAGTTCTTTGCGGAACACGAGAGTTAGAACACAAGACCCGGGATGAAATTTCCCTACAATTTGAAGCGTTAATCCATACACTGAAAAACAAATCCAAGAATGCTATCATAACTAGCATTCTTCCACGAAGACATGATGTGAATCTTAATTCCCAAATTCTAGTAACAAATGAAAAGGTTAAACAAATATGTGCAGGAAAAGGTGTCATGTACCTAGACCTGATGTCCCATTAGACTGGACAGAATTATCTTTACAAGAAAGATGGAATCCATCTGAATAAAGTCGGGCAAGCTAAGCTGGGGAGCTTACTGACCATCGCCACGCTTGAACTAACCACCACATTGGAACAAAAAATTGGCAATATACAAAATTCAACAAGCATATTGAAAATATATCCGGAGCAACAACAAAGAAAAGAAGAAAAAAAAATCGGACAACTGTTATTCAAACAACACAGAACTAAATGATCCTCGAAGACAAAGGAAAGCAGTAAAAAGTTTAAATATATCACGTTCATGTCCGTACAAATTACGTTCACATAACGTATCCTACCCAGCTATTCAATATGGAAAAGAAAAAAACAGTGCATCCGACACAAACAAGTCAAAAAACGAACAGCTCTCCCGACAAATCGGTATCACTTAACCTCACCTCTGCAGCAGACATCTCTGGCTCTGCAAGAAACACTTGCAAAGCCACAAAACTACTGGCAACCTGACCACGACCATTGGGATACCTTGAATAAAACCGCATTATCACAACACGATAATAGACTAGGACAACTGAAGATACTGGTTACCAACGTACAAAGCCTCTTACCAAAAATGTCGGAACTTCAAGCCATTGCGTCAACGTTATCACACGACATCATAGCTATCAATGAAACATGGCTAGATCTCAATGGAAGACATCTCCCAGCGGAAGTCTCAATAAAAGGATACGTTTTGCACAACGTCGACAAACCGTCACACAGCAACAGAGGTGGTGGTTCCCTTATCTACGTCAAAGAAAAGTTGCAACCACAAATCAAAACCAAGCGAGCAACAGGAAAATCGGAAATACTACATCTCAACATCCAACCGCATCCAGGACAAACTATCAGAATTGTGCTCGTGTATAGGAACCCAACCTGCACGGCAATTGAAGATGACGAATTCTATGATTGCCTAGATATTATTCTTAG
>VCRD01000964.1:0-10550 GCA_006783055.1 Trinorchestia longiramus | reverse complement strand
CCTGTGGGTTAAACCCAAGTTGTGCCTGTGGGTTAAACCTAACTTGTGCCTGTGGGTTAAACTTAACTTGTGCCTGTGGGTTAAACCTAACTTGTGCCTGTGAGTTAAACCTAACTTGTGTGTGGGGTAAACCTAACATCACCAGTTTGGTCGACTGGTGAGCGAATATGCTTGCGAGCGGGAAGACCCGGGTTCGAATCCCGCTGCCGACATGGTTGACGCAGCTGGAAATACGGCATGGGACTTGGGTAAAACAACCGAATAATTATCGAAGTAATTATCCGACACAAGAATGGGCCAGAAGGTTCGTTCCTATAGCCTCATTCTATTCTATTCCATTCTATTCTATTCCATTCTATTCTATTCTTGGCATAATAAACAGAATCTTTAATAATTAACAATTTGATCATTTTTTAAGCGTCCGACAATTCACCATGAAATTATTCGAGAAAACAGCCGAGAGGAAGGTTCATGAATATTATACGGAGGTTAAGGCAACTGTCACTGCGACGTGATACGAGAGATGTAGCTTGTGTGAAGGCGGCTCATTGCAGGGAACCACAGTACGGGTGTGGCTGAAAGTTGCGCGGGTGTCCCACAGAGAGGGCGGACAGAGCACGTGAAGGCCTTATGACGTACAAGATAACAAGGCAAACCTTCATTTATCAAGCGATGATCTCCCTCATTGCCTAGCTGGTCTTTCCATCATAGATGGTGATCAGAAACGAATGAAAATGTGGACAGATTTTTTGAGGTTTTCTTGAGAGGAGTACGAGGAGTGTCAATAAGGAAGATAAAATATGAGTAGTATACAAATTAAATAGCGTGGAAGATAGAAAATCCTAGTAAAAATCAACATTGAGGAAGTATTTACAGAGAAAATAATGATGATAACAAACCTTGAAAATAAATAGAAAAATTATAAAAAGAACAAGAACCTGCAAGAAACATTGAAAAAGAATAACAAAAGTGAAACTATGAAGAGGCAGCGTGACACTCTTAGCAAATGAAGTAAAGGATTAAAAAGGTATACTCACCTCACAGTTTTATTTCATAGCCTCAATAAGGCAAATTATTTTCTAACAACCTTTCAGACGAACACAAGAGTATCAAGTATTCTATCTTAAATAGTAGTACTACAAATATTAAGGCTTTCAGACCTTGAATACATTATTAGATAACCAATACAATGGTACTCTAAGTCTCTATATATAACAGTTAATAAAAGTGTAAGTCATAATTGTCACTCAAGATCAAGTTTTATGTTGTCACGGAGGCTGAAGGCAGCGTGCAGTTGCGACGGCTATCAGAGGTCAAATCCAAGTTACATTAGAGGAATGACCTAGTGCTTTGTTATGTAAGCAATGCTCAAATTAAAAAGTGAAATATATCCACATATGCATTATGCATGTGTGATAACTCTTGTTCTTCAAAGAAGAAGCTACACACCCAAAACCGCCATTCGTAGCTGTGTGTTTGAATATTTTTCAGATGAATGCACCGAAATTAGCCGTGATGGGAAGATGATATTTTGCTCGGTGACGTACATGTAATTACTTTTTAATATAATGCCGACATTTAGACTACATGGTACTTAACAGGAGAACAATAGAATGTCCAGGCAAACAACACACTTCCATACAAGCGAGTGGCTGATTGAGACGTTCTGGAGGGAGTGGCTGGGTGATCGCTCACGAAGTTCAGCTCCAGGGGCGTGCCAAAATTTGGGTCTACCACAACACGATCCTGCGCTGAGCAATTCTGGCTCTGCGTACCACGCACATGTAGGGTCATGGGGGGAAAATCTCTTAAATATAAGCAAATAGTAACGCACTGCTGCATGTGCAACCAATAGAAAAATTAAAACTAGATTATTAGGCGATTCAAATTTCCAATTAAATGTCTTCATACTTTGTAAAAAAGATAGGACCAAATTTAGCATTAGATGGCAAATTC
This sequence comes from Trinorchestia longiramus, assembly GCA_006783055.1. Lineage (NCBI taxonomy): Eukaryota > Metazoa > Arthropoda > Malacostraca > Amphipoda > Talitridae > Trinorchestia > Trinorchestia longiramus. The sequence continues at coordinate 8,594 of VCRD01000964.1, read as the reverse complement.
TGTTTTTCAACTTTAGATCATTGAAACAAACTACTCGTTTGCAGTGACACTCGTTCTAAAAATCACTTGCCAAGTTAAGAAATTGAAGTATCATACATTCCAGGGATAATCAACCAAAATACTGTTTTGAGCAGGGCTTAGATCTACATATTTGGGTCAACACAGATTCTGGCAGGGCGCTGGTCTTAGATTTACCTCCTGTTCACGAGAAGGAAAGATAGCCTTTGTTTTACGGTGACCAGTCACGGCACAACTTTTGAAAAATCACCGCTGTTGTGACGTAAGAAGAGGGCGAGTTTTAATGAAGCGAGATAACAATCTCCTCACTTGAAATAAATCGTATCTGTTGATGGGTTTCATGCCATCTTACTCATGGATGTACAAGTTCTCATATAACGACATATTGGCGGATACGCAGGGTTATGATTGGCTGATATTTTTGAGAGAACTCGGCCGGCGACATTCAAACAGAAGAATGTTATTGGCCCAATGAAGAGTTTCAGTCTATCAGGTAGCAAAAGTTGGTAAAGGTTTATGAAGTAAATTACTATAACTTTTATTTCGTGAAAAACGGCAACATGTCAACAAAAGAATACTGCGATTAAGACTCGTAAATTTTGGTTCAAGTGCTATGACCAATAATTATCAGGTCGATAATACTCCCACTGTCAGAAACTGTTCATGCACAGTCGAGAAAATATGCCTTTAGTGTTTTAAAGATAATTCACTTTGTGTGTGATAAAAATTAGCCTCAAATGTGCTAAAATTAGTTCTTACACTTCTTTCAGACACATCGTGCTAAATATAAAATAACACCATCGGTTCTACAAAGGATGTATCCTGTTGTCCCCGCTGGGACAACAGGAAAATGAAAAATGAAGCAGAAAACACCCTACAAGGTAATCAAATGCATAAAAAGCATAAATTAACCAACAAAAAAAGCACCGCCGTCTTGTAAGCCCTGCAGGAAACATCTAAAGCTCGTTGTCAGAGAATAAATTCAAATAAAAATGCATCTTTTTATAGAACAAATTCTTATCTTTGCATCTCACACTTCTTTGAAACTGTAATGTTTAACGTTGATAGTATGATGTATGAGTCAAATTTTTTGAGTTTTTTCTTTTGTACTGTTACCAACTAACGTCAAAAGTTGTGTGCACCGTGTCCTACCAGAGGGAGTAATAAAAATATCATTTGAATTATCTAATAGTGATGTGCTAAATTTACACCACAAACAGGAGGAACTTCGTAAAGAATGTCTGCCAATACTCGCTGCTAGTCACTGCGATATACATTTATATGATTAGCAATTTAGAGAGACGAGAAGGTAAGTTGGATATGAATGACTGCCTCTTTGAAAACTATTAGTATTTGATATATTAACAATTGATATACACGCTGGTATATATTTTTACTACTTCGTAGAGAACTGGCTCGAGTCTTCCAAACTCATATCATGCGGAATTAAGTCGATAGCAAACGTATGTAGATAGAATTGCACGGGAAATGTAACGAGATCATTTGCCAGATGATTATGAGGAAATTAATGGTAGGGAAACAAGTGTAGGAATATAGAATTCAGTGTCGTAATTAAGCAGAGACCAAAGGAGAGCTGCACTTGAGAGCCTCATCTAGTGTGGTTGCCTCACAGAGCGTCTGGCACACGGGGAGAGACTCGTCTCAGTAGTTCCCAGGTCTTTGTTGCTGCCGAGTTGATTCAACTAATTCAGTGGCTAGGGAAGCATTAAAGTTAGCAGTATTCAGCAGCAATGTTATTCTAGAAAACTTTCGAAATGCTCAAGTTTGTGAAGGGAATACGCTGATATAAAAACAAGTAGAAATAATGTTACATTATTTTCCCCAATCTTTCCCTCAGAAGATAATGCTAGGGCAGGAAACATTTGTCTGCATAAGAACGGTTATTTCCTTTGCTTATGTTAGAAATATTTTAAAATATCCGAAAACTACGGGACATAAAATTGGCATGGGATGGCGTTACGAGGCGCTGGGCCACGGTGAGACGCTTAAGGTTTGTCTGAAAATTGTGTTGACTGTGAAATTAAAGGCTTGAACTAGTAATGAGTACTGAGAGGCTAACACGGGGTGTGGTTTAAAAAACTTTCCAAAATACAGAATTCAAAAGATTAAACATATTCCTACAAGTACATGTTACGATATTTCTAACTCAATTAAATTTATAATCTCATTTAAACCTAGCCACTCAACGAGTTAGACGTTGCTCTAAATAAACAAAGAATTTATTCATGAATTAAACACACCCGATATGTCCTAATATTAATGAAAAAATGTACTCCAGCGCACACACGAGTACACTAATTACTAATATTAACATAATAAAGAGCGTGCTGTCAAAACCTTTCTGTACGTAACCCTACCGCCAGAAGCAGAGCCATGAACTCTCGTGTGGTGTTCGGGTCTACATGAGAGACCTCTTTTAATTTTTACTGTTTATATTCTGTTTACACTGCTTGAAATTGGGGTGAAGTAAACATCTGTAGTGTATTTGACATAAGTGTTTGATTGTGAGGCATTAAAATCAAAAAATGCAACGGGTCCACCAGACCCACAAACACTGGCTGAGTAACAACAATATGAACACCACACAAGGGTTAAAAGATAGTCTTTATAATCATTTTGGGAAATAAGTTAAGATAAAATTAAATAAAATTTGAGACAGGCACGCGAAGCTTCAAACTAAAAAGAAATCGATATTACGGAGACTTTATACTCGTATCTACAATACGCAATGAAGGGTCAAATTTTATTCATAAAATGATCTACACTCAGCAATGGCTGAATTATCGTCATCTATGCTATCATTAGCTCGTGGTTACGGGCTGGTAATAATCATCACATAGAGCTCACTATTTCGCCGAGTCATCCGAGTGTTGTTAAATTTGTATCTTGCAGAACAATAGTACCTATGAATTCAATCGAAGAGCTCATTTTTAACTTAATGTACTGGATAGATTATTATTTTTTTCGACACTTGTTCCATTGACGAAATAAAATATGTACGAAACTAAATAATTAAGAGATGTGAGGTATATATTTGACCGAATTTAAAAAATAATAGAGTAAAAGGACGAAAATCTGTACCACAATGACATTTTTCATATCCCCAGGTCTCTTTCCCTCCCGTATTATCGATGTATTGTAGAATATGCAGCTGTACGGAGCACATGTGCTAAGTGTAGTACGGTCGAGGGCCTGTACATTGATATATGTAAATATACAACTGTACAGAAGAGATGTGCTAAGTGCAATACTGTCGAGGGCACGTACATTGATATAGAATTTACAGCTAAAGGTGTTAAGGGCAGTACTGTCGAGGGGGTGTGTGTCAGTATATAATACACAGCTGTATAGAGCGCAGGTGCTAAGAGTAATGTAATCGAGGGTGTGTGTAATAGAGTTGACTGCGGTAAAGGGTCAGCCTGGGCGTCTTGTTGAGTCACTCAGGACTGAGCGGAACTCTTCAATAGCTCGATTAGATATCGCTTATCGACTGACACTCAACACAAAGTTCCTTGGCATGGAGTACAGGTAAGATGTGGCACATGTTTGAACGCGAGCGGAATACGCTCTCAACCCTACCTGTGGGCGAAATCTTATCAGAAATGATATGAGGATAAAAAAGTTTGTTCCGTCATTCAGGTCAATGATCAGTGCTGGGAAAAATGAAAAAATTAGTTTTTTCATCAGTTCAAGATAGGACAGGACTTCCTCATTAGGTTACGTGTACATAATTGTAAATTATGAGGTGGTTTAAATACTACCTGATGCAAAGTACCAATATACGATGCATAGCACCAAAACACAATGCATGGTAACAATACACAATGCATGGTAACAATACACAATGCATGGTAACAATACACAATGCATGGTAACAATACACAATGCATGGTAACAATACACAATGCATGGTAACAATATACAATGCATGGTAACAACACACTATGCAGGTAACGTATGCACAATGCAGTAGTTTTAAAGATGTGGTCTCGCAGCAACTAGGGAGGTTGCTGACTGAGGCACAGACTCCACATCAAGTCCGTAATGTCCATTACAAGCAAACGTTCAAGTAAAGTTTTTGTAACTAGGCGCAGCTCAGGCGTTGTGCCATCAGAAGGGACAGTCAAGCAAATGAGCAGTCGAAGCTTTCTGCTCCCATTTGCGTGTGAAATGAGGGTGAAAAAATTACATTGAACTAGCAACGAATGAATAACTGGTTTATGGTCTCTCTATTCATGATTTAATTAAAGCAGCGAGTATCGATTCAAGTTTCTCGGAGTACATGGAAATCCATGTACATCGCCATGTGTAGGAATACTTCAATCATACCGCACTACCGTGACCGTCAGTTGGGAGGTTAAAGCTCTTCTTTACTTGGGCCTGCAGCTGGACCATCCATCCATCATTTACATTTGACGAAGCTAATCTTTGAGTTTCTTTCACCCGGAAAGCGGAGCAGCCCATGAGCAGTTTTAAGGAGCAGACCAGGTCAGGTAAAGGGTATTTATAGGGGAGCCTGGAGCCCCGAGGTCAGCCATAACTGGCGTTTTATGCGGCGCTTGCATATGGATCACCAATAGAGTTAAGGGGGGCGAGCGTTTAGGCGGCGTGGTGCTAGTCATGGGAGGCTTCATTCCCTCTAAACCTGATGATCCGCGACTGACCGCTCAGCTTCTTGTCCGAAATGCACCGTTTGCGCCCAGATCGCGTCATTATACTTTCTGGAACCGATCTCTCGCGTGAGGAAAGTTGGGCCAGAAGTTTCAAGCATTTAGACATTATTCGAAGGGAGGCGCACGTTTGGTTAACTAAGTGTCGTTGAGTGGTGAACAGAAAACAAAATTTCTTGGCACTGATAAAATTCACGCACGATATCATAAATAGACGTCTCAATAAATGCAGGAGTCAACGCTCTTAGAGAGGCCAACGCTCTGAGATGGGTTAACGATTAGAAAGATCGATTAGAGAAGTTAAAGATTAGAAGATCCAATGAACATAGCCTGATGAAAGAATGGTTCAATAAGCAGAGGGTTCAATACTAGAGGGCTTAACAATAGATGGTCCAACAAGTGAAGGGTTCAACAAGTGAAGGGTTCAACAGGTGAAGGGTTCAACAAATGGAATGGTCAATAAATGGAGGATTCAATAAATGATAAGAGGAAGGGGCTCAATGGTGGGTTCCAAAAACGGAAGTATTTAACAAATGGAGGATTTAATATCTAAGGGGCTGGATAAATAAAGGATCCAATAAATAATGGGCTCGATAAAAAGATAGTTCAATAAATAGAGGTTTCAATAAATCAAAGGTTTAACAAATCGAGGATTTAATAAATGGAGGGTTTAAATATATGAAGCGTTGAATAAATGGAATGTTTAACATATGGATTGTTCAATATTAACAGGAGTTTAATAAATGGAAGGTTGAATATTTACAAAGGTTCCATAAATAGAAGGTTTAATGTTCACGAGAGTTCAATAGATACAGAGTTGAATATTCACGGCCAGGCTTGAGTGCGTTTACTCTGTGCAGTGCAGGTATTACTACTCAGGTTTACGTTTCAAGCCGCATTCCAACAACAGTACAAACCAACAACGTTCAAAAAATCCTCTACTTCTGTACAATCTTGTGAAACTCTTTCTCGCCTCCATGACTTGGTGCAACAAAGTGAAGTGTTCATGTACGGTAATGGTGATACCGTCTAAACATGTGACATGTTGTTCATCATTCGTGGGTATTTTCCTACGCTCTGTAGTCATGAATGGCAGAGTAAGAGGAGTAAGAGTTACAGGAATCTCTCTCCGGCGCTCCTATTAGGTTGTTACAAAAATAATGGCCACTCGAAGGCCAACGCATGCTTCTGAAATCGACCATTATTTTTGTACCAACCTAATACCAGAGCTTGTTGTGCTGTCGGCCAACTCATGGAGTAGCGCAAGCCACCACGTAAATATGGAACAATTATAATAATTTGCAGCCAATCGTTGTCAGGGGGTTTGATTTTGTCAAAACACTTATCGTACAACAAATGGGAAGAAACCTTCGTAAATTATTGAAGAACTAATGACCACATGAGTCACTCACAGCACGTTTCCTTCAACATCTTACCAATGCTTTGCATTAGTCAAATGTAATTTCAAATGCATAGTCAACGCTAATATCAGTTAATAATGTACAGAAATTACTGTAAATTTCCATTTATTTACTGTACGTAAGTTGGTTTTTACATGCTTTTAGTTGGTCAAGTACACATCACTTACTTGCAATATTACCCAAATTACCACGTCTAAGTTAGAAGGAATTATGTTAAAATTTCGCACAGAAAATTAGGGTCTTCAAGTGAAATACATTACCAACGTTTCGAATTTTTGCATCTCAGCAGTTTATCTCGTGCGACTCCTCCTGATGATGCAGTTTGATCTTACGAGTGTTGCTCCAACCTCATGTTTACAATACACTTTAAAGCATGAATGCATAATATTTTTCATAGCAGGTACTAAACGAGTCCGACTATGTAAATTCTATAAATATTGTGTCTGCTATGGTCATAATATGGTCCATTTTCTTTATATGTACATAAGAACGCTAGTTTAAATTTGCTTCATTTTTGGATAAAATTATAAACTTTCAATAAAAATCGATTAACTTATATTTGAAAAGTCATCTGAAGTTGAATTTAGTTAGTGCGTACATTGTATACTAGTCCAATATGCTACTCGGGTGTTTAAACTATTATATTTACTGAACTCTCATAAGAACTCAGGTTTAATTGTGATAGCGGAACCGAGCTTCTCCAACAGAATACTTACATCTCGAACCTTGAAATAAGGTAAAACTTTGACGTAACGCCACCATCAGCAAAAATCGAGTTAGGTTTCATTTTGGCAGCTGGAGAAATCTTTTCATTTGGCACTTGAAGAAGAACGCGAAGAAAGCTTCGGACGAAGATGTAGGCACTCGGATGTTCTCCATTTAGAGGAGCCAGACGTGACAGCAGCCTTCGCCATTGTGAGCCTCTTAAAAGGAAGTGACCTAAAACTCGAGGCTCTCAAGAAAATTGAACAAATGCGATCTTGCAACAACTGAAGAACAGACACGCGGGCAGGCCTCGCTGCCTCAAGACCGGCACAATGGCGGACCTACAATGCTCGCATGAAAGTCAATTAAGACCTCGAACTATAATGGAACACACGAAAATGATCCAGTCCAAAAGATGAAGGATGTTGGGGACGTCAGCACACTAAATTAGCCAAGAAATGGCAGAGTAAGGAGCTGTAAGAACAAAAGAACATCATCAAGCCTAGAACATGTGTTAATAGAGCGAGCTCTGTAAATTAGTCTTGAAGAAGTCGAGTTAAAAAGTGTTCTGCATGATGAAAAGATGACTTATGTCAAAAGATGAAGATTGTTTCCATAGTAGCCTCGTAGTTATGGAAAATATACAGACTAATGAGTTGTCACACCAATTTCCCTATTCAATCCAACATAAATTAATGCTTACCAAATGTTAGATTAATACCTGAAGTATGATAAACAAATATTCCACGAGCATTAGAAGTAGAAGAAGAGAGACTTAGCTCCTGTATCTTAAAATTGCAGCTTTTTACAGAGAGAAAACTATAAGCTTCATTTTCTAAGAATCTCGTATGAAAATTCCCGTTCGCCTGACGTAGGAAACTCATGCTAGTGCACATTTTATACAGAACGTGAACATAAAAAACTATTTTCATTTAATACATAGAAGTAAAATACCCTCCAGATCAAAAGCGTAGTCTGCGTAGACTTGTTACAAAATCAACCGTAGGATTCAGCGTTCGGTCGAAGCTAAATTGCAAAGTACGACCCTGTAACAGACTCGGCAACTTGGTAAAATACGACCCTATAACACATGACAACTTCGAATACAATTACACATTACACACAGCTACATAGAACAGCTCGGTTTACCCGTGCTCAGTTATAGTGTTAGGTCAAAAACTGTGGCAAGCAAGCGATTGAGCCAGCTCAGTAATATTGGAATTATTCCGTGTTTCAATATGAGCCTTTCCTTTGGTTACGACGACTCAAGGAATTCAAATGAAGATGTCTTTTTCTCCATCGTACCTCTAACCACTACTTCACACCACATTACTTCATTGTTCGCTGAACCTATCGCCTTTATAGATTAATTTCTGCTACACGAAATTTTCTTGACTTATTTATCATCTCAAGCATCCAATTTTAATCCTACACTTGTAGCCTCCAACGAGGAACTCAAAGTGGTAAGGTAGGTTTATTCCATCAGTGCCACTGACTATGTAATGAGTTATTCATCCTTCTTATTTTATCATGCACCCTAATATTTAAAAATTCATATCCCTTACATCCAACAGTTCCTTGCATTTCAGGCTCGCATTTTCCATACTGTTCCACAGAAAATGAATTTTACATGCCGTCTACTTTTCCCCTCACACACCACCCTATACTACCCTACCCTCACACACCACCCTATACTACCCTACCCTCACACACCACCCTATACTACCCTACCCTCACACACCACCCAATACTACCCTAC